>WJXA01000489.1:0-58946 GCA_014282245.1 Rhododendron simsii | reverse complement strand
TCAACCAAATCATCTCCTTAGCAGCCTCCGTGACTGCTACATACTCAGCTTCTGTCGTGGACAATGTTACCAACTTCTGCAGACGCGAGACCCAACTCACCGCTGTTGATCCCAAAGTGTAGACATATCTTGTGGTGCTTCGCCTTGTATCGTGATCACCCGCGAAATCTGCATCCACATATCCTCTCACCACCAAATCTGCTCTCCCAAAACACAATGGCACATCCGTGGTCCCGCGGAGATACCTCAGTATCCACTTGACGGCTTCCCAATGCTGCTTCCCTGGATTGCTCGCAAACCTGCTCACAACTCCCACTGCATAAGCGATGTCCGGCCTCGTGCAGACCATCGCGTACATCAGACTACCGATGGCCGAAGCATACGGTACCTTGGCCATGTGCTCCTTCTCAGCATCTGTCTTTGGAGACTGCATGTCAGAAAGTCTAAACTGACTTCCCAGAGGCGCGCCAACTGCCTTGGCGTTCTGCATATTGAACCTTTCAAGAACCCGTTCAATATACTCAGCTTGACTCAACTTCAAGACCCCTTGAGTTCTGTCCCTACTGATCCTCATCCCAAGTATCTGCTTTGCTGCACCCAGATCTTTCATAGCAAACTCTGCTGCCAACTGTTGCTTCAACCTGTTTATCTCCTGTAAACAGGACCCAGCCACAAGCATATCATCTACGTAAAGTAGTAAAATTATGTAGCTCGCCTTACATCGTTTAAGGTAGCAACAGTGATCTGCGTGGCACCTCGTGTAGCCGCTGCGCTGCATGAAACTGTCAAACTTCTTGTACCACTGTCTGGGAGCCTGTTTCAACCCATATAGACTCTTCTTGAGTCTACACACCATCCCTTCCTTGCCTTTCTCAATGAAGCCAACAGGTTGCTTCATGTAGATTTCTTCATCCAAGTCACCATGAAGAAACGCAGTTTTAACATCCAACTGCTCAAGGTAGAGATTTTCAGCAGCCACCAAACTCAATACCACTCTGATAGTGGTCAGCTTCACAACTGGGGAAAAAATCTCCGTGAAATCAACCCTTTCTTTCTGTTGAAAGCCCTTCACAACCAATCTGGCCTTAAACCTCTTGCTGTCGTCGCTCTCTTGCTTGACGCGGTATACCCACTTGTTCTGTAGCCCCTTCTTCCCCGCGGGAAGCTTCGCCAACTCCCAAGTCACATTCGAGTGAAGAGAATCCATCTCCTCTTGCATAGCACGTTCCCACTTCACAGCGTCATTGACCTGTAAAGCCTCGTCATAGCAAGATGGTTCCCCGCTATCTGTCAAAAGCAAATAATACAGCGACGAAAGGTATTTTGGATTAGGTTTAGGTACCCTAGTTGATCTCCTTACCGCGGCAGCCGGTGAGCTAGACCCTGTCTCTGGAACTGCCCCAGACTCTGTCCGCAAGACTGCCTCTGTCCGCGAGACTGCCTCATCCATCCGGTCAAATCCCAACTCATCCCCACTGCTTTCTAGAAGATCCTCCAAACTAAAGTACTCGGGTGCCTCGCGATCCTCTCGCGCGACCACCCCCGCGGGACCTTCGCGATCCTGTGTAGAACTCCCATTGCATTGTCTGCTATCCCTGTCCTTATACAGCACTGACTCATTGAATATGACATCCCGGCTTCTGATTATCTTCCGGTTTTTCTCATCCCAGAAACGATAGCCAAACTCATCGCCGCTGTACCCAATGAACGTGCACTTCAATGACTTAGCATCTAGCTTGTCTCTGACTTTGTCACTGAGGTGGACATAAGCAACACAACCGAAAACTTTCAAGTGTGAGAGATTTACCTCCTTACCGCTCCAAACCTCCTCCGGTATCCCAAAGTTCAACGGAACTGATGGCCCATGGTTGATCAAGTATGCTGCTGTACTGATCGCGTCTGCCCAAAATTCCTTGGGCAACCCCGCGTGTATCCGCATGCTCCGCGCACGTTCTGTCAGAGTCCTGTTCATCCGCTCCGCGATGCCATTCTGCTGCGGAGTTCCTGGAAGAGTCTTCTCTAAACGAATCCCGAATAGAGCACAGGCTCTCTTGTACTCTCCCAGTTCATACTCTCCCCCGTTGTCTGACCTCAGACACTTCACCTTCAAGTTTGTCTCGTTCTCTACTCTGGCTTTCCACTTCATGAAAATTTTGGATACCTCTGACTTGTGTTTCATGAAATAGACCCATACTTTCCTCGAGTGATCATCGATGAAAGTAACAAAGTACCTCGACCCGCCGAGAGAATGCACTGGCGCGGGACCCCATACGTCTGTATGAACAAGCTCTAGCTTGCTTAGCTTGGGAGGTCTGCCACTTTTCTGGAAACTAACCCACCTCTGCTTGCCGAAGATACAGTCTTCGCACATGTCGAAATCCACTGACTCAACTGGCAGCTTCCCTTGTGTCTGCAGAATCTTCATCCCATTCTCGCTCATATGTCCCAACCTATCGTGCCACAAACTTGAATTCACTTGGCTCTCTGGCCGCGGACCTTCCGCAAGCCTACCCTCGCGCGGTACCACTCTCGCGAGACCTTCGCGATCCTCGCACGGGACCACCCCTGCGAGTCCCTCGCGATGGTAAGTGAATAACTCCCATGTGAAGTTAAATAGAGAGTACCGACCTTCTTTCCGCGCGCTACCACCATGGTACCGTTGGAGACCTTCCACGCGTCTCCTGTGAATGTTGAGGTATATCCCGCTGCTCCCAGTTGCCCAACTGAAACAAGATTCCTCTTCAGCTGCGGGACGTGTCTGACATCCTTCAAACACCATTTAAACCCCTGCGTTTCAATCTGCACATCGCCCATTCCAACTATACTACATGGCTCATCATCGCCTAAGTATACTTGCCCGAAGTCGCCTGCTACATAGTTCTTCAGAACACCCTTGCTAGCAGTCGCGTGGAATGACGCGCCTGAGTCAATCACCCATGACTCCGCGAGACTGTCCATCGAAAGAATAAGTGCATCCTGCACGATGTGGGCCTCTTGCTCACCATTATTCTTCTTTGGAGCCTTACAGACTGAAGACATGTGACCCGCCTGGCCACAGTTCCAACATTCACCTTTGATGACGCGTACTTGACTTTTGCCGCGAGACTTCTTGCCGCGCGACTTCGACCTGCTCTTGTTCTGGTTCTGACCACCCCTGGCCTGGCCTCTGCCCCTCTGCTCAAAACTTAGAGCTGAACCTGAACCGCTAGAGCCCGATGCTCCCTCGAGCGATTTCCTTCTAACTTCCTCAGTCAGAATCAAACTGACTATATCATTCAGTTTGAGTTTCTCCTTCCCAGCCGAATTACTAATCGCAGTAACCGTACCCTGCCAGCTTTCTGGCAACTGAGAGAGAATCAACAAGGCTTCAACCTCGTCGTCGAACTCAATACCAACAGAGATCAACTGATCCACTATTGTATTGAACTCACTGAGATGCTTCATAAACGAACCTCCTTCAGGCATCTCGAAGTTGAACAACTTCTTCATCAAGTGCACCTTGTTTGCCGCGGACGGCTGTTCATACATCTCCGCGAGCGCGTCCATCAGATCGGACGCGGATCCATTTCGTTTTTTTTTCTTTCAGTATATTTGTGCGCAACTGACTTCGAGAGTGATAACCGGATCAGACCCATCGCCTTCCGATCAAGAACCTCCCATTCCGCGTCAGTCTCACCTTCTTTTTTCTTTCCTTTTTCTTTACCCAGCAGCGGCCGGTAAAGATCCTTCTGGTACAGATAGTCCTCCATCTGCATCTTCCAGAAAGCAAAGTTCGATCCATCGAACTTCTCGATCTTCGATTTCCCTTCTTCTGAACCCATAGCTCCCTCGGAAATCCGGACTGCCCAAAAGCTTCAATCGGAAAACTGTTGAACACCTTTACCGCAACCGCGGCTTTGATACCAGTTGTTGGGAAATCGGAGCCTCGCGCTCAGACTCACAACGAACAAAACACACACAGGATCTTGGGATACTATCGTCACAGAAAACAAACCAGAGAAAAGGAAGAAAAAGAGGAACAAAAAAAACAGAACACACAGATATACGAGGTTCGGCAACTTGCCTACGTCCCCGGGAGCCACACCAGTCCACTATGAACGAAAGAAAACGAAAGATTACAAGTCTTCTCCTTCCTCTCTGAGAAAAGTTTTCTCTTGCACTCTCTCTCTCACTAGAAACCCTCTAGAAATTCTCTCTATACAGTCGCTCAAAAAATAATGAATACAGCAACTTATATTTATAGGCAAACCCTAAGTGACAGCTGGACCCGCCCAACCAACTTGGGCCGCGGCCCACGACCCATCTCGATCGCGAGCATGTCTGTCGCGCGCTACCTGCCGCGAGCCTGACCGCATGCTTGCCTATCGCGGAACTCTCCGCGCTGGTCACGGACCTTTGTTACTGAACTCTGTTGCTGAAAGTTGTCTGCATCCCCAACAGGTTATTTCGACTTAAACATTTTATTCTTCACAATAATTCATTTGAAGGCAAGCTACCTACCAATATCACTGGTTGGTCGAACATCAAAGGAATAACCCTATTTAATAACAGACTAGGAGGTGAAATGCCTGTCGCGGTGAGCTCTCTGCAGGGCCGGCCCTACACTATTCGGGGCCCTAGGCCGGCTAAGATTTTGGGGCCCTTTATAATTTTGTTGTAATTTTTTTAAGAGGTATTACGTACAGGAATTTTGAAAATAATTGTACAATCTTTTTTCCGATTTATGAAAGGGGACAATTTTAAACAATGATAGCTTGCCGTGTTTTTTGATTTAATTTATCATGGTGGAAAAATGTAAACCCATCACATGAAATATATCTGACAAAGAGGTTGTCATCTCTGTTATTTAACTGAAAATTAATGATTAAATGGGTAATCAAACTAATCAAATATCTATTGTACTCTCAAATAAATAACATACTTACCAACAAAAAGTATTGTTTGAAAGCTCCAAAAATATATATATAATTGTTCTTGCCAACGAAAAGAATTTTTTGAAAGCTCAAAAAATTAATTTTCTTGATGTAATTCAAGTTAACAGTAGGTCTAAGGGAAACTTTTGTAGAGTTAGAAGGAAAAATAATTAAGGTTTGAAATAAAAAAAATTAATATGACGCGAAAGAAACCAATTCACACATTCACAAGAAAAAAAGGTTTGGGCGAAGTTTAAAAATGCACGTACGGAGGTTTGAACCATGGACCACAAACACTTAATGATGAAAGAACTGCCACTAGACCATTCAGATTGTGCTATACAAATCCCACTAACTGTTTTTATATATACAAACTAAATCCTAAAAGGGGCTCCCATTTTTGACTTTTTTTTGGAGGCCCAAGGCCCGGGCCTCTTGGGCCTTACATAAGGGCCGGCCCTGGCTCTCTGTCTAGTCTCACACGACTGGATCTTGGTCGAAATAATTTTAGAGGATCGATACCGTCCTCGTTTGGAAATCTCTCTGAGCTGTCTTCGCTTTGTTTGGCGGCGAACAAGCTAATCGGAAGCATTCCTTTCGAACTTGGACGACTTTTCAAATTACAAGTTCTTCTGCTCTCCTTAAACAACTTGACGGGTATGGTTCCTCCCCAGTTTTACAATATGTCGTCACTTAGCGTTGTTTCTTTAGCCGTAAACCACTTGCAAGGAACCCTCACCCCAGATTTGGGTTTGGCTCTTCCAAATCTACAAGATTTTTTTATTGGTTTGAACCGTTTCTATGGGCCTATTCCGTCATCGATAGGCAATGCTTCTACACTTTTCCGAATCGATATTGGAGGGAATTCAATTAACGGGCCTACACCAAAAAGTTTGGGAAACCTTAATGATCTTGAAGTATTTAAGACATATGACAATCCCCTTGGAACTTACAGCGGGAATGAATTGAATAACATTATGGATACACTTTCCAACTGTTCCAATCTACGAGTGTTGAGTTCTGGTGCAAATAACTTAAGTGGTTTGTTGCCCCATTCCATCGCAAATCTCTCAAAATTTCTGATTGAATTGGATCTTCGAGAGAACTATATATCTGGAAGCATACCAGTTGGGATTGAGAACCTTCTGAACTTACAGTTTTTCACAGTAGTTGACAACATGTTTAGCGGTAGTATTCCTGAATCCTTGGTAAACTCTCCAAGTTGGAACAAATTTGGATGTACACAAATCAGCTCTCAGGAAAAATCCCATCCTCCATTGGAAACCTCAGCCAGCTAAGCATCCTTGTCATTGCAGAAAATAAGCTAGAGGAAAGGATACCTGATTCCTTGGGAAATTGTAAACGTCTTCTACTAATTGATCTCGATTCCAATAAACTCACCGGAATGATACCTGGACCAATCTTTGAGCTTTCATCCCTATCTATTGGTCTCTTCCTAGGTCGTAATTAGTTAACAGGACCGATACCAAAGCAAATCGGTAACTTGAGAAATCTTGGAACGTTGAACTTATCAGAAAATAAATTATCTGGAGGAATCCCAGAAACTCTTAGCAATTTTCAAGTGTTGGAATTTCTTTCTGTCGCGGGAAATCATTTTGAAGGTACTATTCCCGAATCCCACAATCAACTGAAAGGTATTCAATTCCTTGATCTGTCTCGCAATAACTTGTCCGGACAAATTCCCAAGTTCTTAGGAGAGTTGAATTTACTTCAAAGTCTCAACCTCTCATACAACATGTTCGAAGGTGAAGTTCAAATTGACGGATTGTTCAAGAATATTAGTGCTTTTTCAGTTGTCGGAAATAGCAAGCTGTGTGGAGGAGTTAAACAACTACAACTTCCAGCATGTCCAGCAAAAGTATTGCAGGAAAAGAAAGGACCTCTCAATAATAAAGTGATTATACCGGTAATCACTATGTCGTTTATTGTTGTGATCCTACTCTGTGTCGCAACAATAATTTTTCGAATCAGAAGGTCAAGACGAGAAATTTCTACGGCCTTACCTTTCCAAAGGGAGTACCCGAAACTCTCTTATGCAGAACTTCACCAAGCAACAAATGGATTCTCTTCCGACAACTTGATAGGTGAGGGAAAATATGGTTCTGTTTTCAAAGGGATTCTTGACTCTACTGGACAACCAATTGCTGTGAAGGTATTGAAACTTCAAGAACGTGGAGGGAATAGGAGTTTCCAAGCAGAATGTGAAGCACTCAAGAACATTCGCCATCGCAATCTCGTCAAGATAATAACATCTTGCTCAAGCATCGATTTTAAGCGCAATGATTTCAAGGCTTTGGTTTTCGAGTTCATGGAAAACGGGAGCTTAGATAACTGGTTATACCGAGAATGTCTTTATGAGCAACAGGGAATTGCGAGCTTGAACCTCATTCAACGTTTAAACATCGCCATTGATGTGGCCTCTGCATTGGAATATCTTCACTATCATTGCGAAGTAGCTATCATTCACCGCGACTTAAAGCCAAGCAACGTTCTTCTTGATGTTGATTTTAGTGCCCATGTGAGTGACTTTGGTCTTGCAAAGATTCTTTTACCAGCAACATGTAGATCAAACGATCAACAACAATCAAGTTCAATTGGCATTGGAGGAACAATTGGATATGTTGCTCCAGGTAAAAGATTCTTAATTTATTGCTCTATCCATTTAATTAATTAGTTTCATTGTTATCAGTCAATATTGTGGTGAAAACTAAGTACATAAGTTAACGTAAAAATCAAACCTCTTAATGCAAAGATAATTTCCCGTCACTGTTTCTTCCGTACGAGTTGTAAGACAATGCAGGTTTAGCTAAAGAAGAAAACTCTAACAAACCTTTTTATGGGCCCTCGTTGTATTTCTTTGTCTTGAAATGTTGGAAAAATTCTTTCAACAAAAGAAGGTAACCACATAATTTTGGTTAATGGTACCGATATCATGAATAACTTCTCTTGTTTCTGTTGTATGGTTTCGCTGCAGAATATGGTATGGGTGAAGAGATATCAACTCAAGGTGATATATATAGTTATGGAGTGTTACTACTGGAAATGTTCATCGGGAAAAGACCAACTGATTGCATATTCAATGACACTCTTAGCCTCTCTGGTTACACAAAAAGGTTTCTTCCAGACAAGGTATTAGAGATAGTCGACCCCCAGATCATATTGGAAGAAGAAAGGCATCCAAGTGGGACTAGGCAAACTATCACACCAAGCACTAATAAACTTGAAGTTTGCCTTGTCTCAATCCTTCAAATTGGTGTTTTATGTTGTGCTGCACTGCCCAGTGAGAGAATGATTGCTAGAGATGTCCTTGCGGAACTGCACAAGATTAGAAATGTATTCCTCGGGCCGAGGGAACAAGCCCGGCAACATTGTTAGGACGAATGATTCTTAAGTGAATCATGCGTGTAGCTTGTTTTGATGTTCTAGAAATAACTCTCTTTCTTATATCTCTCTCTGCATCAGCCCCTCCTTGCTTTACTCTTCTGTATCAAACAAGCTATGTATGTGATGAAAGTGGTTTCATGGCATTGCCACTTACATTCCAATCCTTTTCACTGTATGCAATGCTTAATTTCTCTTTGTACCAATAAAATGTTTTTGTTTTTGAAATGATTGTTAACTAAGATCCTATCTATAACTTCTCCTGATGTTCCAGAAATTTAAGGGCATCCACGTACGACCATGTGATTGTATCTAATTGGTCTCCTTTCATCAAATAAGGGATGACAAGAAGAGACACTTTTTAGTATGCTGGGGATACCAACACCTTTGGTATCCCCTCCGGTCCGTTTTCAATTTTCCGGCCATTTTGTAGAGTTTGATGAGAACCATAATCATACCAAAACTTGTATTTATCGGACTTTAATAGATACATGATCAGCACACGTGAAAATTACAAAAAACCAAAAAAACAAAACTGGGTTCCGATTCAGAGTGGATTGGATCCAATTTTGATTTTCTTCAATTTTCATGTGTGCCAATATTACAGTAAGAGGAAGAAACTACAGTGTCAGGGTTTGGGAAGAGGATTGTGATGATCCATTTAACGAGAAACACATTCGAGATTGGATCAAAAACCACATCTCTCCTCTGGCAATCCTAAGTCCAGGGAGGATATCACCGGTAGTGATGATGACGTGGAGGAGAGAAGGGTTTTTGACCAATCAAAACCAACTGTGTTGGATGCTCAGCTAGCAGACAAAGTAGTAACGAAGGGGGATATGCCAACCACTTTACTGCTGAAGGATGGGAGCTCAAGTAATGTGCTCGGCCCAAAGTTGAAAGGCCCAAGTTTGAAACAATCAAAATGAAGAGGAATTGACACGATTGGGTCCACTATTATTAAATGGTCCAGTGGAGATTGTCGTTGGAAATAATATTAGAAGCTCCAAACTGCATGGCATTAACAAGAAAATAAGTTAGAAGTCAATTGTATGAAGAGTCCTTGAGTGTGGAGGAAAGTGAAACTAGAACAGAGAGTAGTATCCCGGGCATTAACAGACCTCTAAACGCAATTCAATCCACTACCGAGGTGGGTAAAAGATTGGGAATTGAATTCACAGAGAAACATATCAAGGCAATGGCTAAGTTGATTGAAGAAGAAGATGCTGAATACAATTATTTGCTGAGAAACAACCGTTTCTCAGTCCTTGACTCCAAATGAAGATCATCTCTTGAGTTTTTCAAAATAAAATTGGATTTTAGTTTGGAATTTTCGGAAAGGTACTAAGTGAGGATTTTGTGAAAGGTTGCTACACTTTTTCACATGAGTTGTGACTTTATGTAAATAGTTGTAACACCCATTAAATTGGGGTGTGTTCATTTGGAAAGATGTGATTGTTAGGAAGGGATGTGAATCATGAGGTGTCTCCAAGAGGCATGACCCTTTCTAATTAATTGTTTAAAGGGTGCCAACTAACAAGCATGTTCCTTTCTATTAATTGTCTTTGAAAGACATGGTTCTTCCTAACTGGTGTCTTCAAAGGATAGGACCATTCCTTATGGTTGTTTACTAGAGACACAACCTTTCATACCAAGGTGCTTAAAAGTCTATAAATAGGCCGTTTGTAAAGTCATTCGATGGACCGGAAAATTCCATATTGAATTACTCTATTTCTCTCTACACATTCTCTTCCTTGAAATGACAAACTGATATTCTGTTATTTCTCAAAGTAGAGTATCAATTCTTGGTTCTTTTACATTTGCTTAGCGCTTATTCTATCTGTCTTCATTTGTGCAAAAGCAAACAGAAAGAACCTAGAGTTCGGATTCGATTTATCTTGAAGGCGGATTTACTGTAACCTGGTGCACACCTTTTGGTGGGGGCAAATACTGTCCTTAGGAAAGCGTTCTCCTAACGTGACTTGAATGCTTCTACCGTTCCAAGTTTGAAGAGACGACGCCATCACTTTCATCATCTTGAAGACCGGATTTCCAACATCATCTCTTGGAGCATCAAAGGTTTGGGCAGTCCAAATTGATCAAAGATCTTTTGCCCAAATATCATGATGGTTCAGGAAACAAAGGTGGAATAGTTTGAAGGTACTAATGTACAGTGGTTTTGGGTGACTAGTGAGGTTGATTACGCAGTTTCAGAGGCTGAAGGTGCTGTGGTGAGCTAAGAGATATGGGGTTTGAATTTCGATAGCTTGTCATTTTTGCTGCAAGAGGAATCCGGTATGCTTAAATCTGGTTGTCTCCACCATTCGACATTGAATTCTGAGGATTGTTGATGTTTGTTACTGATATTTGTTCAAGTGTAATGTCGAATGGTGCGGATAGATGGTTGATCTGTCTTGTGAGGAGTTCGTCGAAGAGTTTTTTTTTTGGCTGGTTTCTGGATTTACAAATTTGTTTCCAAGAATCCTCTACTCTACTTACCCCAACTGTTTCTAGTTAAAAGGGATGGATGGTTGTGGATGAAGTTTCTCGGAAGAACGCTGGTGTAATGGTTTTGTTAGGAAGTTGCTTTTGTTGTAGCTGGGCTAGAAATTAAAGTAGCTACAGAGGAGCTAAATTTCAAGAGACACCCATGTCATGTAAGCTTTCAAGTATTTTGTCTCTGGTTCTGGGTGTCTGTTGTTTTGATTGCTGCTTTCTGGCCTATCTCTTTACAACTCCTAGTTTGGAGGGCTAAGAGATCATTATTGTTATTGCTGGTTTAGTATGAGCGAGCTTCCATATTAGGGTCAGAGCTCTTTCATGTCTGGCAAGGTGCTGTATATCTTTCAACTCTAATCTTTTGGAGGATTTAGATTTGCTACGGGAGGAGTGATCTTTCTGTTTTGACATCTCTTTCAACTCCTAATTTGTGGAGGGCTTAAGAGATCTTTTGGGATTGATTGGATAATTGCTACCTGATGATGCTGCCTTTCGATCCATTTTTCTCAAAAGAGTGTGATGCTTTCTCTGCTACAAATAGGCTTTGAGATGCAATTATAATTGGTGGAGTGCATGCTGCCAGCTAAAATGGAAGAATGGGATGAGGATGCAGATTCATGGTTTTGTTTCTTCTCAACTTCTTGTTGGAAGTTTCCCTCCCCTCTCCCCCCTATCACTTCTTCTTTCTTTCCCTTCTTCTTTTCCCCTGATGTATCCATTGTCGAGTTTATCCTTAATAAATTTTTTGCTGTTTCAAGAAGAAAATTATGTATCCACAAAAATCCGATGAACACAATTTTTGGTATGTTTAATTTTCTCGCCAAACTCTACAAAATGAACGGAGTCAATCATCCAAGTATGATTGAAAAATGGCAGAAAAATTAGAAATAGACCGGAGGGGATTCCAAGGGTGTTCGTATACCCCTGACAAGAATTAGATCTATTGTTCTGCCAATGTGGCCTGAGTGGCAAATCGCCACCGTGGAGCCCGTCCTCCTCCATGCTGCAACGAATGATTCTAAATTATGCATTATTAGAGTGAAGAATTTCAAAAATACTAATAAATTTTCACTCAAATGTTTCATAAACATCTGAACATAACTAAATTTAATTAAATACTGTTTCCCTTGAAAAAGCGAAACAACCGCCTTGCATGGCCCTGTGATTGAGATGCGCAGGTGTGCCAGGACCACAGTTGGTCCAAGTGTAGATGGATTGACTTCTGAATAGACGAATTGTGCGCGGTAGATGAAATCCACCACCAGTTCTTGTTTGTCTCACTGTAAAGGACTTCAAATTTTCTCAAGCGATGTAAAAGGAAGAAATGAGCGTGGTGCTCAAACGTAAGAAGTGCCTTTCAAATGGAAAATGCTTGGGATTTCCATTACCGTAAATGAAAGTAACAACTAGGAACTGAATTATAGATATCTCTGGTAAGGAAGGGCAGTTACTGCCTAAATTACAGGATCACGGTGCACAGCCTCTAAGTGCTTGAAATCAAACACCAGATTTTGTATTGTGCATAATTTCACCAAGATAAAACCAATTAATTCACTGCACTTCGGCATAGGAAAAAACAAGGTGCTTTGCTCAATGTTTGTTACCAAGTAACCTTAACGTGGAACATTTCCAGTGGACAATCATTTTTGGGTACAATTTCTCTATAATTCTAGGAAGACTAGAAGATAGTAGATAATTTGCTTGGAATTTGTTTGAGATTGTCATTTGTCATTTCTAGTGTTCCTTTTCTTGACTTGACCTTTGTTTTGATTGATTGACAATCCATATGACTAACCAAACCAAACCAATTAAACAAACCCATGCCTTTCGCCCCAATCAATCGGATCGGCTACATGAATTCATTTTCTTTTCATTAGGCTCTATCAAAAGTATCATGTTCCGTGATATTCAACAAAACTTAGATCTTTCGAACAATTAACTTCCTCTAATTAAAGTCGATTTTGGTCTATTTTCTCACTTAATGCTGCACTTTACCGTATCTGCACCACTCCTCTAAATTACCATATCAGCAGATCTAATACCGACTATCAGTGTAATGTAATAGTAGAAAATATATCAGTTCTCCGGAAATTAACAGTCAGTAATAACTCAAAAAACTTTAATATTGTGAAGTGAAGCCGATGCCAAAATGACGCATGGCCAGAAATGGAGTCAAGTCTACTTGTCTTGACATCAACGCCTAAAACGTAAGTCAAGTGGCGTGTTCAAACGCAAATGAATTTGGGTTTCTGCTTCTGAACAAATCCCACCTTTCCTCCTGAATTCCCTCCCCATGAGACAAATCATTGTTGTCCTAGAGTTCATTTCCTTCATATAATCCAAAACCCATTAAAATAAATTCCCTCTTCCCTTTCCTCTTTAGTGTTCCCAGCAGGCACACACACGGTAGAGAGAGAGAGAGAGAGAGAGAGAGAGAGAGAGAGAGAGAGAGAGAGGGCAACGTGAGACAGAGGGGCCTGAGCCAACCCACCACCGATCGGCCATAACCACCACCGAGCTACTCATCACCATCACCAAAATCACCATTGCCGGAGCTATCACCACCTCCTCGCCACCACCTCCAACCGAACCTTCCCCATCGCCACCTCCTCCACCAGTCGGAACTCCTCCTGCCGCCATCACCACCTCTCCACCGTAGTTCTCACCACCATCCGAGCAACCTCACCACCATCACCGGACCACCGCCACCGTTAACCCCCATTCCCACCACCGTACATTCTCTCACCACCGGAGCAGTCATAATCACCGGCCATCACCACCACCGGAGCCATCTCCACTGCCGTACACTACCACCTTTCGACCGAGCCGCTGCCGCTCCAACCCATGACCGAACCTCTCCGAAAATCGTTTCGCCGGACTCGAGGTAGTCGGAACTTATCTCCCTAAATATATATTATATTCCGTATTGATTGTTTCGCGTTTCGGTATGAAAATAATCCACCCCGACGTGGCCGGTCGAGTCCGGCCGTACCTCTGTTTCGTAGTTCCATTTTTGTGCAGCCACTGAGATTTGAAAATATGTTTAGAAGAATTACAGTTTAGTTCTTGATTTATAGTTCGTTTGTAAATTCACCCTAGCATACAAAGAAATGATATTTTTAGCCCCAAAATTAACAAGTTCCGGTTCGATCCTAGTTTTGTCGCAAATACAAATTTCTTAATACCATCAACACTCCAAATGATATAGAATAGACGTAGATTTTTGGTTCTTCTTTTATTAATTTTATCGCATGATTAGTATACCGAATGATTAATTTTATCGCATGATTAGTGTACCGAATAATTAATTTTGTTGCATGATAAGTTTATGGCACGATTAAATATACAATAATCATTCTACTTTTTATTGAAATCTAAATCTCCTTGGCATTGTTAGATGAATTTTATGTGTAAAAAGAAAAATGATTTCCATTATGTAAATTATAATGTTTGATTGTTGTTCACTCTGTTTCACGAGAACTTAGAATGGACAATAGGTTCACTGGGGATTGGTGTACATACATGGACAATTTTTGAGTTAAAGAAAATTAGAAAAGATAAGAGATGATGTGATGGGCGGTTAGCAAGAGGAATGATGGTTTAATGGGATTCTTGGAGGTTATCCAATGAATCCGGATCTGTTGGAGGTTATCCACAGAGTCCAGTTTGGGAGAAAGAGAAATGATGCCAGGGTATGACAATTGATTGCTGATTCGAAACCTTAAGACATGGCATTGCGTGATCGCGCTTTTTGAATAGGAAATAAAAGGGAGATATGTATTATAGTACTAGGTTATGGTCTATATACTCTCAAGGTTACGGTTAGTTCATTGTGGGCCCAGTGGTTATGGTTAGTTCCCTGGGGAATTCATCTTTGCGAGGCGGCCGATGACTCCGACTAAGTAAATAACTTAGGGCAAGCAAGAGGGAGCGGTATCACGAATGGCCATAGTCCTAGTGGTTAACATGAGAGGATGTTTCTCAAGGGTTGAGATTCTAGATTTCACTAAGTTAGAGGCTAGTAATTAAAATTGATCACTGCTACTTTAATTGTTCTTACTTTAACAGTATTGTACATGCCATTGTTTGTAAGTTATAGGTTTCGGGTGGGTTTTGGCTATTGAGCGTCATCGCTCACGGTACTATGTTGCCCTGGTAACTCGAACGCCAGGTATTGAAAATGGAACAGAAGGGCCGTAGGCAAAGAATGATTTGACGTCAACTGAAGAACATATTACCTAACTCTGGTTACACCCATAGTTGCTCTATAATTTAAATTAAATTAATTATTTCAATATTGTATGGTAAGAGAATCTAAAAAATTATTTTAAGGTTGGTACGTTGTGATTTGATTGGAATTGACAAAACTTTTGGAATTTTAAATGCTTCAAAATGGAAATCTATTTAGAAATCTCATTTCAATATATTTTTTATAAATTTTTTAATGTCTCCGAATTTTCGGGGTGTTACAAATGGTATCAGAGCTTTAGGTACAACCCTCGGCCTGTGGTAGATTGGGTAGATCACTTTCCAAGAGTGTTATCCTAGGTAGTTGACACCTCAACATATCTACTATCTTAGATACTATACGATATTCTATTGTGAGAGTAGCACATAAATATGGTAGCAGTTGTCGCCTAAATCAATTTCGTCAAAGCATTGAAGCCAACGACCCCAAGAAAGTGATAGAAGAACTCGCTCCTATTGTATATGTAGAGTTGGTCAACGCGATCAAAAAGTTCTAGTTTGAAGATGATGAGGTTGAAGAGGCCGAGGTTGACAAAGAGGCTAGCTAGGAGATTGAGTACTTGATGAAAGAGATCTTCCTTTCTCGTCTAGACCACGATCTAAGATAGGTTGGAGTGGGTAGGGCTATTGCGAGAACGTACCATGAGAAAACTTAAGTCTTGCATGTAAGACTAGCAGCTAGGGCTAACTATAATAAGCACGCTTGTCTAGCTTATGTGGCACTTTTGCATAGATACTCTCATTTGTCTTTTTATAAAAAATTTACATGTCGTCGTATACAAATATTTAAAATTTGTTTTATTCTTGCAACTTCAAAATCCTTGCCATGAATTCCTAATTAAAAACCCCAAACCATCGTACACCCTCAACCCTATAAACCGATGGATAAGAGCATGATACTATTAGAATTCCGCTACCACGAGTTACCTATTTTCTATGAAGGTGTTTTCCAACAACGACAAATCATAGTTTAAGCGAATTCAAAAGCTGCTGGAATAACCAAAATCCGAGAAGATGGTGATTACATTATTTGGTGTCTTTTCTGCTCCAGGGAGAGGTCAACCACTAGTGAGATGTGATCTAAGCACCCAAATCCATACTAATGCCGACATAGCTTCTATTTGAAGCACAATTGCTAAAAAGATAATTTTAGACACCTATGAAGTCAGTAAGGACCCAAGCTTTCCTTAACTTGAAGTAGGAAACCCTGAACGTAACCTAGAATGTGATGTGTTCCGTACAAGTTGTCGTGACGTGCCTTGACCTTCGCGCATACAAGCTAGCCAAGGAACAAGATTCTCACAAATTCAATGGCGACCATAAAAGTTAACAATCTCAAGCCTATGTTTGATTCGCGACATATGGATCATAGGAATGGTAGAGTCTGACTTCAATATGGGCATGGATGGGCTATTGCCCTTTGCACCGCTATCAACTGCTATCAGAGAAGCGAAGATTCAATTTCTACGATGGAGGATATATATATATATATATATATATATATATATATATATATATATATATAAGGGGGATAGAGGAGCTATTGACGATTATTCATCTTAATCTTCTTTCTCATTCGATTGGTTGTATTCTAACCACCCATTGTTTTCAACCTTTCATGACTCTTCTTAAAATCACCTTTGTCATTGTGACTCTTCATAGTTAGAGCTAAAACTTCAACGAAAGCTCAAATCGTTGAACTCCTTGTCTATTCGAAGCACCTAACTCTCGTGACATTTTCTTTTGTGAGTTGGGTATTCCTAAAGATTATTTTGTTCCAACCTTTCTTAATTTGATTTGATTTGATTTAAAGTCAATAGTTTACTCAATTATGAGTCTAACCTTTTTGATCCATTGAATACTGCATGCTTGGAGAATCCTCATTTATTTTTTACCAATGCATTATCAGCTATCCACAACCTTCAATTCTTTTGATATCACAACAAGACACGTGTCCAACCTTACAAAACTCTAAATCAGTAAACGTAGTTCAATTTTCAATGTTGGAGTTGTCCAGTCCTTGAATGCACATATTGTTGTATGCTTCACTTTCTTTGAGCTATGTATCCTGTCTTGAGCTAATTATAAGATCCAATCATCATTTCATCAACTACTTGTCCTATTCCAAGAATGGACCCGAAAGTCATCATTTATATTTCACTCGTGCCCATTATTATTTTTCCTGTCTTTTAAATAACCATAGTTAGATACTTGTTTTGAAATACAGTTGGCCGATATGGTGCAAAACAAATATCTTGTTCGATTTCATCGTTGGACCATGTAATCCTTTCAGAACTTATTGAAGTAGTCCTATATTTTGATAAGAGAACCGTTTGTTTATTCCATTGCAATGTTTGAAGCGAAGTATTGGTATGTTCCAGTCGCCTATTATACCTTTAATCTGCAATATTACAAGATGAGACTCTTCCATTCCAATCATTTAGTTTGACTTTGGTTAACTTGATTCTTACTGTTCTCATGTTCCAACTCAACTCAAAACTACTAGTACTCCAACTATTGGAGGGGGAGCTATTCGTACTTTCTATTCGGTGCTTTAACCTACAAACATTTGACTCATACTTGAAACCTCTTGAAAATTCTTGTAATCTTTTTTATTCTTTTGGGGAAGAGTACCATCCACCAACTAAGAGCCAAGAACCAAACTTTCAAGAACTGACCGAGGAAGGCAATACGTTGATGAAATACGATCACTCAAGCTTGTACAAGAATTAGGCCGACAAGAGGACAAGACCATAGACTTTCAACGTACTTTTTGTTCAAGCCGCGCCGTGGGATCATCCGATTTGTAAAGAAGGAAGTTCTCGCCTCGCTACATTGGTATGTTTAAGATCTTGGAGCAAATTGGAGAAGTAGCCTATCACCTAACTTTCCTACTGCAAATCGTCAAAAATTCACGTCGTCTTTTACATTTCTATGCTACGAAAATAGATGGCTCATCCTACTCACGTGCTCAATTGGGAGGTAGCCACACTCGCTGAAGATACAACTTTTGAAGAGCAACCGGTGGAAGCTCGGATTAATCATGGAGAAAAGGTTTCCCGAGGGCGAACAACGAATTAGTCAGGGTCCTGTGGAGATATCAAGGACTGGAGGAATCAACTGGGGGATGAGAAGACACAATTCATGCAAACTACTGACAATTGTATTCGCAAGAGAGTACACTTTAATTTCCAGGACGAAATTATTTTAAGGGGATAGATTGTAAAGACCTGGTATTTTTAATAAATAATAATTATTATCAAAACAAAAATATTATTTTTTTCTCGTTAGTTTATTTAATGCAAAAAATTATTTATGTCGTCACACCAAATTTAATTTCGTTATCGTTAATATGGATGTGCATCCGACAAGTGATTTTTCTTAGTGTGTGCGTGTGTTGCACTGGACCAAACCCTTTCCCCATCCTTCATTTGTTTCGGCTGAGAGAGTACCAAAATCTCACCTTTCCTTCTGAATTCACACCCCCCCCCCCCCCCCCCCCCCCCCCCCCCCCCCCAATGAGACAACTCATTGTTGTCCTAGAGTTCATGTCCTTCATATAATCCAAAACCCATTAAAATAAATTCCCTCTTCCCTTTCTTCTTTCTTGTTCCCAGCAAGCACACACGGTAGAGAGAGAGAGGGCAGCGTGAGACAGAGGGGCCTGAGCCAACCCACCACCGATCGGCCATAACCACCACCGAGCTAATCATCACCATCACCAAAATCACCATTGCCGCAGCTATCACCATTTCGTTGCCACCACCTCTAACCGAACCTCCTCCATTGCCACCTCCTCCACCAGTCGGAACTCCTCCTGCCGCCATCACCACCTCTCCACCGTAGTTCTCACCACCATCCGAGCAACCTCACCACCATCACCGAACCACCGCCACCGTTAACCTCCATTCCCACCACCGTACATTCTCTCACCGCCGGAGCAGTCATAATCACCAGCCATCACCACCATCGGAGCCATCTCCACTGCCGTACACTACCACCTTTCAACCGAGCCGCCGCCGCTCCGACCCGTCACCGAATCTCTCCGAAAATCATTTCGCTGGACTCGAAGTAATCTGAACTCACCTCCCTAAATATATTGTCGGATCGCTTTTCTACCATCTCTCCTAAAACCAGTTGATTGTAGGTAGGGTTTGAATTAAATCTTTTATGGCATTCAACATCGCACCCACAAGTATGTTTTTAGAGCGGTCGCATAGAGACAGTATGTAACCAAATCCATGGGGGCACTCCTGACCCAACAATCACTCTTTCACGATGACGCTCCTGCGACTCGAACCCATGACTTCTTGGCTCTGATACCACTTGTCGGATCGCTTGGTATTTGTCGGACTGCTTTTCCACCATCTTTCTTAAAACCAATTGGTGGTAGAAAGGATTTCAATTAAGTCTTTTATGGCATTCGATATCGCACCCGCAAGTCTGTTTTTAGAGCGATCGCAGGGAGTGCAAATTGTGTAACCAAATCGATGAGAGCACTCCGGACCCAACATATATATTATTTCCGTATTGATTGTTTCGCATTTTGGTTTGAAAATAATCAAACCCGACGTGGCTGGTCGAGTCCGGCCGCACCTTTGTTTCGTAGTTCCATTTTGTGCGGCCACTAATTAAGATTTGAAAATATGTTTGAAAGAATTACAGTTTAGTCCTTTGTTTATAGTTAGTTTGTAAACCACCCTAGCATATGAAGAAATGATATTTTTAGCCCCAAAGTTAACAAGTTCTGGTTCGATCCTAGTTTTGTCGCAAATACAAATTTTATTAATACCGTCAGTACTCCGAAATGATATAGAATAGACGTAGATTTTTGGTTTTGAAAAAGGAAAAGAAAACCAAGAGGAATGACTTTAATATTATTCTTTTATTAATTTTGTTGCATGATTAGTATACCGAATGATTAATTTTATCGCATGATTAGTGTACCGAATAATTAATTTTGTTGCATGATAAGTTTATGGTACGATTAAATGTACAATAATCATTCTACTTTTTATTAAAATCTAAATTTCCTTGGCATTGTTAGATGAATTTTATGTGTAAAAAGAAAAAATGATTTCCATTCCGTGAATTATAATGTTTGATTGTTGTTCACTTTGTTTCACGAGATCTTAGAATGGACATTAGGTTCATTGGGGATTAGTGTACATACATAGAAGATCACATAGACGATTTTTGAGTTAAAGAAAATCAGAAAAGATAAGAGATGATGTGATGGGCGGTTAGCCAGAGGAATGATGGTTTAATGAGATTCTTGAAGGTTATCCAATGAATTCGGATCTATTGGATGTTATCCACAGAGTCCAGTTTGGGGGAAGAGAAATGAAGCCAGGGTATGAAAGTTAATTGTCGATTTGAAACCTTAGGATATGACATTGCGAGATCGCGCTTTTTGAATAGGAGATAAAAGGGTGATATGTATTATAGTACCAAGTTTAGGTCTATATACTCCTAAGGTTACAGTTAGTTCATTGTGGGCCCAGTGATTACGGTTAGTTCCTTGAGGAATTCATCCTTGCGAGGCAGCCGATGAATCTGACTAAGTAAATTACTTAGGTAGTTTCATCGGGGCTCTCGGTTAGGGTAAGCAAGGGGGAGCAGTATCACGAATGGCCATAATCCTAGTGGTTAACATAGGAGGATGTTTCTCAAGTGTTGAGATTCTAGATTTCACTAAGTTAAAGGCTAGTAATTGAAATTGATCGCTAGCTACTTTAATTGTTCCTACTTTAACATTATTGTACATGCCCTTGTTTGTAAGTTATGGGTTTCGGGTGGGTTTTGGCTATTGAGCGTCATCACTCATGGTACTATGTTGCCCTGATTACTCGAACGCTAGGTATTGAAGACGAAACAGAAGGGCCATAGGCAAAGAATGATTTGACCCAACTCTGGTTAGACCCATAGTTGCTCTTTAATTTCAATTAATTATTTCAAAATGGAAATCTATTTAGAAATCTCATTTCAATATTTTTTTTAAAATTTTTTTAATGTCTCCGAACTTTCGGGGCGTTACAGAGTCAGCAAACCCCGGGAAAAAAAAACAATTTGATGTTGGGGTGTAATTGAAGAATCTTCAACAATTTCAGTTGTTTAATTAAAGTTTTCTTAAGCTCAGGTACTTATGAGACGTTTGAGTGAAGCTAAAGGACTTTACTGTTCCAACTCAGCTCACTATCGGTCAGTTTTGTTGTCTTGTCATATTTTTTTTTTGATCCGCTGTTGTCTTGTCATTGGACTTGGCAATATAAAGGCAAGAGAAAGAGAGTAGAATGCCCATTCCGGTTTCTGAAAAAGAAACTTTTAGAAAAGAAAGATAATTTCAAATTCAAAAATTATGTATTTATGCAAATAATTAAATTAATATGGATCTTGTTTGATAGGTCTCATTGAGATTTTTTAAACGATGAAAAAAAAAATGAAAAATAAAATTTTATTATATTTGAACTTAAAATTACCTTATTTCTGAAAAAGAAGGTTTAAAAAGAAAGCAGAACGGCTTACCTCTGTTTCATTATGCACACAACAAAAGTTTCACTAACTACAATGATGGCTCAAAAGTACAATCATATTCCTCATAATCTTGAGCAAGATTATGTAAAAACTAGTGAATGTCCGTGCCTTTTGACACGCTCGATTGCTCTACAGAATAGTTGTAATCTCTACAAAGCGTTAGTTACCATTTTAAGGAGATATTTTTCTATTTGATCCTATAAAAAGTGAGTATAGAGGGATAAATTTATTAGAAGAATATTCTTAGTGTCTTTTAAAAAAGAAATGATATGATGGCTATAAATTATGACATAAAGTGATTTAACGGCCATAAAAGTTGCTTCATTTATATGCCTAGACATTTTAAACAAAAACCACCCTGTTTTATAATATAGATTCATTCATAACGTTTTATGATACTATCAAATTATCCATTTAAATATGATTTGTGGGAGAACTAACCGTCTTCATTTTCCAGTATCGAAAATTCTAATCGTAAGGAAGATTTGCAGGAAACTAAGCAAGAAAAAACGTGTTTGAGCCTATTCTTGGTCCCACAAAAATCTAGAAAAATATTCATAGATTTTTGAATATTATTTTATGGGCTTCTGTAAAAAATCAGCTCCAACGGACATCGGTAAGTATTACTTTTGGATTTGTAGGGCGAAATTGCTCAGTTCGCCCCTATAAATCCAAAAGTAATACTTACCGATGTCTATTGGAGCTGATTTTTTATAAAACCCCATAAAATAATATTCAAAAATTTATGAATATTTTTCTAGATTTTTGTGGGATCCGGAATGGGCCCAAACACATTTTTCCTTATGTGATTCCCTGCAAATCTTCCTTATGAATAACCGGGCTCATTTTTGTCAAAAGAATTGTTGTGCTATCTCGCTAATTTCCCCGCCCCGCTCTCTACGGTACCAAAAATTTTGTTCTTTGCATTTTCGCAGTTGAGAAATAATGCAGTGGGTTTTGATTTATTAATAGTTGTGGAAATTGCCATAATCTTGTCTTGTGCTATTATTTTCCACGTCCATGTTGGCAACTTAGCACGTCGTGGAAAGTTTTACCAATTCCACGAATTTCCGTGAAGATAGCATTTTTTTTCCTCTCTTTTTTGGGGCAATACATCAACCCGGTCTTCACGATTTTGGAATCACATTCACACAGGTCCACATTTGGTCTAATGTCATGACCAAATAGATTGTAGAGCATTCATATGAAATTTATCAATTTCTACTCATACTAGCGTATATTGTGAATGAATTGGGAGTTAGAAATATATACATGCCCGAGTTAAATATATCCGGTGCTTGTTTCGGTTTTGCTTCTCGGATATGTATTGGAGAGGGGTAAGTTTTAGACACCTCTTGACGTGTCCAAATTTATCTGGCTTTCATATTACCAAAATACCCCTTGTAAAGCTCAAAAGTGCCCTCGAAACGTGAGAGAGAGAGAGAGAGAGGCATAGAAGTCGAGTCTGGTGAACTTTGGTCTCCAACGAACTTGCCGTTTGTTGGGCCCGGAGTGCCCCCATGGATTTGGTTACACAATGCCACTCCCTGCGACCGCTCTAAAAACAGACTTGCGGGTGCGATGTCGAATGCCATAAAAGACTTAATTGAAACCCTTCCTACCACCAATTGGTTTTAGGAGAGATGGTGGAAAAGCGGTCCGACAAGTGGTATCAGAGCCAGGAAGTCATGGGTTCGAGTCGCGGGAGCGTCATCGTGAGGGAGGGATTGTTGGGCCCGGAGTGCCCCCATGGATTTGGTTACACAATGTCACTCCCTGCGACCGCTCTAAAAACAGACTTGCGGGTGCGATGTCGAATGCCATAAAAGACTTAATTGAAACCCTTCCTACCACCAATTGGTTTTAGGAGAGATGGTGGAAAAGCGGTCCGACAAGTGGTATCAGAGCCAGGAAGTCATGGGTTCGAGTCGCGGGAGCGTCATCGTGAGGGAGGGATTGTTGGGCCCGGAGTGCCCCCATGGATTTGGTTACACAATGCCACTCCCTGCGACCGCTCTAAAAACAGACTTGCGGGTGCGATGTCGAATGCCATAAAAGACTTAATTGAAACCCTTCCTACCACCAATTGGTTTTAGGAGAGATGGTGGAAAAGCGGTCCGACAAGTGAAATCTCAAAAATCGATTTTCACCGATACTCTTAGAAATCTAAGGAACCTCATAAGGCGATCCAAGAAACAGATATGCTAGACTGTTGATTCAAAAAAATATTTGAGCAGTGGTATCTACATTCTCCATTATGATCAGGGACGGATTCAAAGGGGGGCACATGCCCCCGCGTGAACGTGTGCCCTCACTCGAAATTAAAATATTTTTAAAATATATTTTGTAAAAATTAGCATAATTATAAAAGTGTGCTAATAAATAAATATACACACTTGCATATATCTCGAAAATACACATAGAATTAGTTTTATGCCCGAATTTCGTCATATAGTGTATTTATATTTGTTGCTTTACGAGCTGTTTGTCTATTTAGAACTATTCTTTCTTGACTCTCTTTTAAAATAAAGTCATTAATAAAACTAGTTTGATCATTCTAAAATTTGTCGACGTTCATCTAAAACATATTTTAAAATTTTTGTATGAGATTTTGTGCTCATTTTACCTAATTTAATTTAAAGTACACGTTATAAACTTTTGTAATTCGTAATGCATACCTTAATTTTGTAGTGGACTAGGGTTTTTGAGAGGTTTCATATATGGAATATAGAAACATGGAGAAAGGGTTGCTTAATAATGGGTGTTGTGATTGGGTTGAACTATAGTGTGCTTGAGAGACAAAGAATTGGAGCAGGGGTGATGGTGATGAAGAAGAGGTTATTTTCCACGTCATTGCCACATCAGTCAACAGTTTCTTTTAACGAGTTAACGGAAAATGCAACATTGAAGTTCCTCAGAAAATATAAGGACGAGATTGACACATAAGGATATATATATAGGGACAAATTTGAAACTTAGATAAATTTACAAGGACCAAAAATGTAGATAAGCCTTTTTAAAAATTTTTGTTCACAAATCTTTTTGCCTTTTCAATTCTCTTGTGAAGACTCATCAAATATAAGAAACCTAAAAAATACTCCCTCCATCCCATGTTGGTCCTCTGCGGAAAGAAGTAAAATTTTTAGAAAATAAATAAATTACTTTCGTGCATAATTTTTAAAATTTTCTTGACACCAAATTAAAAAAACTAATTGAGATTTTTAATTTGATGTCAGAAAATTTAAAAGGTTAAGCATAGGTAGAATTTATTTCTGAAAAAAAATTACACGTTTTTTCATGAAGGACCAATAGTATGTAACAGATGGAGTAACAACCAGAATATGAGCTGTTCTATGTGCACAGCAAGCTGTGCACAGCAGTCGTTTTCTCCCGCCTCGGGTCGCGCAAAGATGATCGGAGCCGTTCATTTTGTTCAAAATACGTTGTTTAAGGTCTCTGCAAAAAATGAGCTTCGTTCGATATCGTTAGAGGCGTTAACAAAACACCGAAAATCACTTCAGAACTCACTTTTCGGTGTTTTGTTAACGCCTCTAACGATATCGAACGAAGCTCATTTTTTGCAGAGACCTTAAACGACGTATTTTGAACAAAATGAGCGGCTCCGATCATCTTTGCGCGACCCGAGGCGGGAGAAAAAGGCTGCTGTGCACATATCTTTTCTGCCAGAATATTTAAAAAAGAAACCAAGCCAGCGCAAGATCTAATAACAAGTCAAATCGTCATTAGTCAGTTGGTGAGCCCCCTAGAAAGAGATATCTTAACTTGACCCCTGGATCGAGTTGGCTTAATCAATTTTCCAAGCGAGAGCAGATTCTTAGAACATGGAACGAAGAATATGAATGTGAAACGGTAAATTGATGGGAAAACTTCACTTACATAGAGGTGCTAATCGAGCCGAACATAGCATTGTTTGGGCTTGGCTTGACTCCCTGTAACCAGTGTTCAAGCTTGGCTTGAGCTTGAGAACTTTTTGGGACTATTATTTGTGCAAGCTTGGCTTGCACAATTAGTTTTGTGTTCATGAGAAGCTTGACTTGGCTTGTAAAATATACAAGCCAATCTCGAGCTTCCAAGCATGAGTTTAGGCTCATAAAGTTTCGAGCTTTCAGGAAGAACAATTACCTAGAAAAAGCAAGCTACATGTAGTTCAAATGGAAGAAGGGAAGATGAAGTATGTTACCACTTAACTCTCTAATCTTTGCTGAGAAAATCCTACCTAGAAGAATGTGATAGCAATCCCAAATTTGCTCTATATCTCACTTAGGAGGTTTTGTTTTGGATGCAATAGTACTATATAAAACTTGTGACATATCTATATTGAACATAACTCATTTATCATATTTTGGAATATTTATTAACGTATCTCTATATGTTTATTATTTATAGAATGACTCCTTTGTTCACGAGCCTATTGAGTATGTTTATTATTTATAGAATGACTCCTTTGTTCACGAGCCTATTGGCTTGAATTCATAAACAAAAGAAAATGTGATTGAGCTTGACTTATATTTTTTATAAACAAGTTTGAACAAGCCAAAATTCAAGTCAAGCTCGAATTGAGCTCAAGCTGTTTGGTTCGTTTAGCAGCCCCACCCTTACACCCCAGGCGGATGGACTTCCAATCTTTATCTATCAACACAAGTTTGTGCAAGCATTATGCATATTAAACAAGTCCATCCCCCTATGTGCTGTAAAGAATTATTTCAAACTATCCACTAGAATGAAATCATCAATTAATTATAAAGGGACGAAACGGATGTAAATATGAAAATCCTGGAAACACCCTTCAAATTGCCAAACAAAATAAATCGCACATTGGAAATATGAAGTATCTAACCGTCTCTCTCTATGTGTATTACAGTATTTGCAGACCCCATAGCCTTTATCTAATAGGTGAGCCACCCATAGAAAGAGATTTTAACCTGGGCATTGCATGGCCACACTTGAGACAGGAGGCTTAACAATATCTTAACTTGACCCCCGGATCGAGTTCTCTTATTAATCAATTTTCCAAATGAGATCAGCTTCGTAGAACCTGAAACGAAGAATATGACTGCGAAAATTCTAATTGATTGAGTATCGAACAAGTTGCATCTCATTATGTCAAAATTCACGGCACAATAATATTTTCACACCACTTCACAAAATAAAATTCAACTTGTGCATGTACCAATGGATATATGAATTAATGTAACTTTCCACAATCATATTCTTCATTATGGATCCTATGAGATGAACGGTTTAAATTATAGACGTGGGCCAGGAACGAACACAAAAAATAAAAGAATGGATGGATGAGGAATGTAAAAGAGCTGATCCCCCAAGAAGTAGCCTCTATATTAGCTGGGCAACGGACATGAAATACGATAACCCGAAACGAACCGGACACGAAGTTAGCGGGTTAGAGTTGAACATTTTTTACACGAAACACGAAAATGACACAACTCGAGAACACGAATTCTAAATTGGTCGGGTTCAGGTTGAACACGCGAGACATGAAATTGACACGACCAACACGGTTACTGATCTATGTCACCCATTAACACGAACATACATATATATATATATAATATGGTATATCTGTAATTCTATATAGAGTTTGGCAGCAGACACAATAACACGACACGAACCGGACACGAAGTTAACGGGTTAAGGTTGGGCATTTATGACACGAAACACAAAAATGACACGACTTAAGAAACATAAATTCTAAATGGGTCGGATTCGGGTTGGGTGGTTTGTGACACGAACCCGACTGACACAACCCGACACGACTTGTTACCCAGGCCTACTCTATATATATATCTTGGCTTTCGGTTAGAGTAGGAAGCTCATCACCACCTTTCCCCTTTCCCCTTTCATATCCCTTTCTTCTATAGCACCAAAATAATGTTTCTAAGGCTGGGAAGTGCAATGTCTGTTCTCTGTTTTGTTTTAACAATTTTAACAATGGCCACAAGCAGCACCACTGCTCTCCCCATGTCAAATGAGACAGACCGTCAAGCTTTGCTCGCTCTCAAGGATTTGGTGCAAGGAGATGCTTTTCTGGTTTTCCGCTCCTGGAATCATTCCATGCACTTCTGCAAGTGGGATGGAGTTACATGTGGTCATAAGCATCAGCGCGTGACTATTCTAGACTTATCATCTCGAGGGTTGGTGGGTTCTCTATCCCCTCATGTAGGGAACCTTACCTTCCTTAGGACGATTGATCTCGGCAACAACAACTTCCATGGCACAATCCCGAAAGAAATTGGAAGGTTGTTTCGACTTCAACAAGTTATTCTTGCGAATAATTCCTTTGAAGGCGAATTACCTACCAATATCACTGGTTGGTCGAACATCAAAGAAATAAACCTAGTTAATAACAGCCTAGGAGGAGAAGTGCCTGTTGTGGTGAGCTCTCTGTCTAGTCTCACACGACTGGTACTTGATCGAAACAATTTCAGAGGATCGATACCGGCCTCATTCGGAAATCTCTCTGCGCTGTCTGTGCTTTCTTTGTCTTCCAACAAGCTATCCGGAAGCATTCCTTACGAACTTGGACGACTTTACAAATTACAGGTTCTTCAACTGCCCAACAACAACTTGACTGGTATGGTTCCTACCCAACTTTACAACATATCGTCACTCAGAGTTGTTTCTCTAGTCACGAATCAATTGCATGGAACCCTTGCCCCAGATTTCGGTTTGGCTCTTCCAAATCTAGAAGATTTTGGTATTTCTGTTAACCATTTCTATGGGCCTATCCCTTCATCGATAGGCAATGCTTCTAGACTTTGGAAATTCGAAATTGGACAGAATTCAATTAACGGTCCCTTACCAAAAAGTCTGGGAAACCTTAATGATCTTAGAATATTTGCGGCAGCTAGTAATCTACTTGAAACTAAGAGCGGGAATGAATTAAGTAACATTATGAATATACTTTCCAACTGTTCCAATCTACGAACATTGGGTTTAGGTGTAAATAACTTCAGTGGTTTGTTGCCCAATTCCATCGCAAATCTCTCGAAAGTTCTGAGTCAGTTTTGTCTGTCAGAAAATTATATATCTGGAAGCATACCTGTTGGGATTGGGAACCTTCTGAACTTACAGATTGTTTCAGTATATGGGAACATGCTTAGCGGCAGTATACCTGAATCCATTGGTACACTCTCCAAGTTGGAAGAAATTTACATGTACACAAATAAGCTCTCTGGAAAAATCCCATCCTCCATTGGAAACCTAAGCCAGCTAAGCATCCTTCAACTCTATGACAATAAGCTAGAGGAAAGGATACCTGATTCCTTGGGAAATTGTAAACGTCTTCAATCACTTCATCTCGGTTACAATAACCTCACTGGAACGATACCTGGACAAATCTTCGGGCTTTCATCCTTATCTATTAGTCTTTTCCTCGGTGGTAATCAGTTAACAGGACCGATACCAACGCAAATCGGCAACTTGATAAATCTCGGATTGCTCAACTTACAAGATAACAAATTATCAGGACGAATCCCAGAAACTCTTAGCAAATTCCAAGTATTGGAAATCCTTTCTCTTGCAGGAAATCATTTTGAAGGTACTATTCCTGAATCCCTCAATCAACTGAAAGGTGTTCAATTTCTAGATTTGTCTCGCAATAACTTGTCCGGACAAATTCCCAAGTTTTTAGGAGAGTTGAAATCACTTCAAAGTCTCAACCTCTCATACAATATGCTCGAAGGTGAGATTCCAATTGATGGATTGTTCAAGAATGTTAGAGCCTTTTCAGTTGTCCGAAATAGCAAGCTGTGCGGAGGGGTTGAAGAACTGCAACTTCCTGCATGTCCAGTGAAAGTATTGCGGAAAAGGAAAGGACCGCTCCAGAATAAAGTGATAATACTTGTAATCACTATGTCGTTTGTCGTTGTGATTCTAATCTGTGTCGCAACAATAATTTTTTGGATCAGACGGTCAAGACGAGAAATTCCATCGGCCTTACCGTTTCAAAGCAAGTACCCGAAACTCTCTTATGCAGAACTTCACCAAGCAACAAATGGATTCTCTTCTGAAAACTTGATAGGTGAGGGAAAATATGGTTCTGTTTTCAAAGGGATTCTTGACTCTACCGGACAAACAATTGCTGTGAAGGTATTGAAACTTCAAGAACGTGGAGGGAATAGGAGTTTCCAAGCAGAATGTGAAGCACTCAAGAACATTCGCCATCGCAATCTCGTCAAGATAATCACATCTTGCTCAAGCATCGATTTTAAGCGCAATGATTTCAAGGCTTTAGTTTTCGAGTTCATGGAAAACGGGAGCTTAGATAACTGGTTATACCCAGAATGTCTTCACGAGCAACAGGGAACTGTGAGCTTGAACCTCATTCAACGTTTAAACATCGCCATTGATGTGGCCTCTGCATTGGATTATCTTCACTATCATTGCGAAGTAGCTATCATTCACCGCGACTTAAAGCCAAGCAACGTTCTTCTTGATGCTGATTTTTGTGCCCATGTGAGTGACTTTGGTCTTGCAAAGATTCTTTTACCAACCACATGTAGATCAAACAATCAACAACAATCAAGCTCAATTGGCATTGGAGGAACAATTGGATATGTTGCTCCAGGTAATTGTCTCTAATTTATTCCTCTATCCATTTAATTAATTAGTTTCATTGTTATCAGTCAATATTGTGGTGAAAACAAAGTACATAAGTTAACGTATAAATCAAACCTCTTAATGCAAAGATAATTTCCCATCACTGTTTCTTCCGTGTTGTAAGACAATGCAGGTTTAGCTAAAGAAGAAAACTCTAACAAACCTTTTTATGGGCCCTAGCTGTATTTCTTTTTCTTGAAATGTTGGAGAAATTCTTTTAACAAAAGAAGGTAACCACAAAATTTCGATTAATGGTATCAATATCATGAATAAACTCTCTTGTATGGTTTCGCTGCAGAATATGGCATGGGCGAAGAAATATCAGCACAAGGTGATATGTATAGCTATGGAGTGTTACTACTGGAAATGTTCATCGGAAAAAGTCCAACTGATTGCATGTTCAATGACACTCTTAGCCTCTCTAGTTACACAAAAAGGTTTCTTCCAGACAAGGTATTAGAGATTGTCGATCCCCAGATCATATTGGAAGAAGAAAGGCAACAAAGTTGGACTAGGCAAACTATCACACCAAGCACTAATAAACTTGAAGTTTGCCTTGTCTCAGTCCTTCAAATTGGTGTTTTATGTTGTGCTGCACGGCCCTGTGAGAGAATGAATGCTAGAGATGTCCTAGGGGAACTGCACAGGATTACGAATCTATTTATCGGGCCAAGGGAACAAGGGCAGCAACAAGGTAGGATGAATGATTCTTAGCTAAAGTTATGCTTGTACGTAGCTTGTTTTGATGTTCCAGAAATAAACTCTCTTACTCTTCACCAGCCCCTCCTTGCATTACTCTGTAACATGAATCTTTGTATCAATAAATGTTTTTGTCTTCAAATTATTGATAGCTAAGATCACGCGTTGTTTATACTCTGAGAGATCTTAATTTAGTTACCGATTGTACTATTACTTTGTTTTTCAGTTTTGGCAAAGAAGTCAAAGGATTTTTCTTAACCGTAGTTAACTTTTGTATAAGGAATGAGTCTTTCAATTCCAATCCATATTGAACCCATATAAACTCATGTAAATATGAATTTACATGGATTCAACTCATAACAACCCATTATATAATATGGGCAAGTTGGATTGGATTATAAGTGGGCGGGTTTAAAAATATAGGTTGTGATTGCCACGTCTAATAAATTGTTTCACTCGAAGGGAAAAAAAGGGATGACAAGTCACAAGAATTAGATCTATTATGTCGCCAATGTGGCCTGAGTGAAGATATGAGCAAGGCCCTACTAAATTCCCTTTAGTAGAGCAGACCAGTAACGGACCCAAAACTGCAGACAAACAAGTAGTGTTTCAACATATCCGAATGCTTGAAATCTACAAAAGAATTAAAATAACTTGTATGTTCAAGCTTGGCTGGGTCAATCAACCACAAATAAAGAAAAAAAAATCATATCAATTTCAATGCAAATAACTTGGAAAATGTTATGTGTTTTCTACCTCTGAAGTATCGCGGCATCATTAACAACTAGAGGCTTGGGCACACGCGATGCGTGTGCAAGTCGGATTTTCACAATATTTGTAAAAATTTGATCAAACAATCAGTGGGAAGCATTTTTACAAAAACATTGTGAAAATCCGACTTGCACACGCACCGCATGTGCCCAAGCCTCTAGTGTAACTAAAGCATCAGAACTCAAACTCAAACTCAAATTCTTTATTTCGAGCATTAATCTTGTAATCCCCAAGTTAAAATGTAATTTTAGGCTTTGTAGTTTCTTACAAAGGTGAACTTTGAAATGTTATACGACCTTTGTGCTTTTGACTTTTCAAAATAGAAATGTATTTTGGGAAGACGGAAGGAGGTAACACGCATGATCTCTTTATTTCTACTTTATTTCCAAATGTGAACTGTCGAGAAATGACAATCCAACTCATTTATAGTGAACGACTGTGAGAGTTTAATGATCTGCCACTTCATCAGATAGGTACCTCAATTGGAAAACATAAATATCAAAAATCCCTGCAGAAATACACATCTCAGTTGTACTTGTTGGTTTCAATGTCTTGCAAAATTTTTTTTTGCCTTGTGATTGACAAAGCAATAAAGGTGAATTAACGGTTTCATCGGTTCCTCATAAAAACCCAGAACATAATTAGTGTCCAATAAGATTTGACAAAAAAAGGCAACAAAAATAACACTTTGTGGCTCAATATCTTGCTAACTGCAAAGCAGCAACGGTTTTGAAGTTTACAGAAATAGTAAAAAAACATATGCACGTTTAAATAAATAGGTATTACTACGCACACACGCACAGAGGGCGGGAGATTATACCTCATCCTCAATGTCTTTGATTTTTTGCATCACAGAAGCCATTGGGTGCGTCTCACTCGATCACAACACAGGTACTGCCTAATTGATTAGGCTTCCGAGTATTTGAGTGCCAGCATATTTGCGTCTGCAACGAAGAAGAAGAGGAGGCTGTCAGATTAGAAATGGGGTGTGGGTTTATGGTATTCCGCGCAATACATATGTCATGCCCCAAATCCGGGAGCATGACCGGCCGTGTACCATGTAGCAACCATGGTACACGAAGCCTAATTAAAAATATTTTTAACAACTTAAAACAAATAAAGAAAAATTGGATATTTTATTACAATAAATGTGCAACACGAAACCAATATTTTTCCATAGCAAATGACACGATATCTCATATTTTCCAATCCCAAATTTCACAATGAACTGCCAATAAATAAAAGTGCGGAAGCTAACAAATAAAAGTGCGAAAGCGGTTTGACACAATAAAATAAATAAAAATGCAAACGCCCTAGAGATCCAAACAGAAGATCCCGACAAAGCCACAGAGTCCACTATAATGCTCCATGAACTAACCTGAAAAATAATATGGAATAAATCCGTCAACTAACGGGCTCAGTGAGTAGTTAAGCATGCTAAGGGTAATAATGCAAAGTGGCATACTTTTGAACGAACGATAATGAGGGTTCCAAGAAGTGGTTTCAAATTAACAAGGGAGATAGATGGTTCAACGAATACTAACAGCAAACCAAATACTGAAAAAAATAATCAACAGCTCAACAAAGAGTATCCACCAATTGAATAACAGATTAATGAATAATATGAACAATCATCGAATCACCAAAATAATTATACCAAACAATGAGTCCAATAATATCCGAACGACGAACAACAATAACGGAAGTATAAACCGGAGTGGGAACCATAATTACCAATTACCAAATACCAAATATCAACTGCCAAATATTTTCTCAAGGCTTAGCCCGTTGGATCCAACACCGTATTTAGAGTCACCACAGGATGGCGCCTGGGACCTTTTCTCTAAACCGATCCGGAATATACTTCCGTTATTGTTGTTCGTCGTTCGGATATTATTGGACTCATTGTTTGATATAATTATTTTGGTGATTCGATGATTGTTCATATTATTCATTAATCTGTTATTCAATTGGTGGATACTCTTTGTTGAGCTGTTGATTATTTTTTTCAGTATTTGGTTTGCTGTTAGTATTCGTTGAACCATCTATCTCCCTTATTAATTTGAAACCACTTCTTGGAACCCTCATTATCGTTCGTTCAAAAGTATGCCACTTTGCATTATTACCCTTAGCATGCTTAACTACTCACTGAGCCCGTTAGTTGACGGATTTATTCCATATTATTTTTCAGGTTAGTTCATGGAGCATTATAGTGGACTCTGTGGCTTTGTCGGGATCTTCTGTTTGGACCTCTAGGGCGTTTGCATTTTTATTTATTTTATTGTGTCAAACCGCTTTCGCACTTTTATTTATTAGCTTCCGCACTTTTATTTATTGGCAGTTCATTGTGAAATTTGGGATTGGAAAATATGAGATATCGTGTCATTTGCTATGGAAAAATATTGGTTTCGTGTTGCACATTTATTGCAATAAAATATCCAATTTTTCTTTATTTGTTTTAAGTTGCTAAAAATATTTTTAATTAGGCTTCGTGTACCATGGTTGCTACATGGTACACGGCCGGTCATGCTCCCGGATTTGGGGCTTGACAAAAGTGGTATCAGAGCCAGGTTGTCCACAATTGTAACATAACTTAGGCGAGCCATCACAACTATAACCATAATGAGATTTCCCACAACGATTGCATAACCACTCAATCTGCTCACTCCTATCACCATTTGACTGCGTTGGTGTACAAGTCCTCTTGTTAGAGTTACTACCCTTATTGTTCTGTCCTAATTGCCACCATTCTCTAGATCTTTTAAACTGACGCTCTTCACTCTTCTTCTCCTCTTTCAAATCATTCTCCGCTGTCAATGCTTTAGTCACAAGTATAGGTAGTGTCTTAGTGTCAAGTAAAGAAACTCTCCCATGAATATCAAACCGAAGCCCCCTTTGAAAATGCCACACCTTATCTGTTTCTTTTTCCACCAAAACTCCTGCATACCTTGACAATTCATCGAACTTCTGTTGCTACTCCACCACTGACATATTTCCTTGTCTTAAAGCCAAAAACTCAGTCCTCATTTGGTCTTTAACTGCAGGTGGAATGTACTTCTCCTCAAAATCCTTTTTGAAATTGCTCCATACTAATTCATTCTGCTTATCTTTGTAATGCTGCTTTGCTGACCGCCACCAATGCTCATCGGAAGTCTACATGGATGATCTTGGGCATATAACAAACCTTGTGGGCTACTACTAATACCTTGTGCTTAAGCTTTTGGGCCATATGGTGTGGCTTGTGGATCAAAATCAGGGTATTGGGCCAGTGGTCTGCTTGGGGCATTACAAGTGGTATCAAAGCCATCCATGTACACAACTATGTGGGCCTTTGGAGTTTGGTTTGATTTGGTTGTTGGTTTGATTTGTATTGGTGATTATAGTGCTCAACCCCTCGCGAGGGCGCGAGGCTATAAAGTTGGGGAGATTGTTATACCCTGTCCCACATCGGAAGTCTACATGGATGATCTTGGGCATATAACAAACCTTGTGGGCTACTACTAATACCTTGTGCTTAAGCTTTTGGGCCATATGGTGTGGCTTATGGATCAAAATCAGGGTATTGGGCCAGTGGTCTGCTTGGGGCGTTACAACATATGCTGAAACCATGGTGTGGTGAGAAACAAAATAGACCAATACTCAAAATCTGCAAGTTGTTGTGAAAGCAAAAGAAGACATTAATACAAACACTTGGTAGTCAATAAAGAGAAAGAGAGAGTACCCTTAATTTTCAAACTCTCTACACCGCAAGTATGAATTTCCGGATCTAAAGCAGGAAATAAGAACATCCTGAAGGGTAGAACAAAAAAAATCTGCAAAACTCATACTCAAACTCTGCACAATAGCTTCCCGCTAAGGTGTTTCTTAAACTAATATCATTTCTAGATTGACATATTAGCAATCAAGACCGTTCTTGATTGTTTCAATATGAAAATTAACCGAATGGGAAGATTTAATGGGTTAAAATTACAGACAGATTAGGAAAAAGGTATATTAGGAAAAGGTAATTCGGAAAGCAGTCATAGCAGTCAATTTTACCTAATTAACTTTAAGGGGCACACTTACGCATCACGGTCCTGCTTTGGGAGAATTGCGAATCAATTTCTCTTCCAATAACTTTCAGCAGCAATTGGAAGACAAAAGTAGCAGATTTGAGAGGCAGAGAGGGAGGAGAGAGAGGGGTGGGGTGTGGGGAGCGGTTGAGAGAGAGAGACGTGGGGGTGTGGGGGAGTGACGGTTGTGGAGAGAGAGTGAGGCCGGAAGGTAGCGTGAGAGGGGGAGAAGGTAGCGGGGATGAGAAGGGTTTTTTTTTTTTTTTAAAGAAAAAATAGGAAGTGGAGAAGTAATAACTGTTTTAGGTGTTTTTTTTTTGCGCTTAAATGTCTAAAATATCCTTACAATTAACTGTTTTGTTTTGTATTTAAAAGGGCACTTATGGAAAGGAAAATACATGACAAAGGGTGGAGACACCAAAGGTACTCTCTTCCTTTATATATTAGAATAGATATTAGAATAGATTGTTAAAACAGTACTCAAACAAAGTAACCGGTGAGCGTTTTTTGCTTAAAAATAAGCACTTAAGCATACCAAACAAGCTTATTTTAAGCAATAATATAAAAAACAATGGGTCGACCACACGAATCCATGGGCCTCGATTGACAAGAGCAAGGGCTGGCATGTTGGTTAGGCACAGCCCTTCCCCCTCCGATCCCCAGGCTTTCGCCACGGTTTGACTCTATATTCAACCCCATCCCCTCCTCTTCTCGAAGGCATACCTTAGATGCCTTTGCAGAGTCAAGTCGTTATAGTCTTTTTAAGAGGTAGAGCCACCCCAAGAATTTTGCACGACATGAAAGACATAAATCATGGCCTGTAGGAGGGACCACCAGGGCAAGTCAAGTCACCAAAATGAAATCTGGGCAGGTCAAGTCCCCCTCTCCTCTCATGGCTATAGCAAGAAAACTTGCAATTGTAATTTTCCACCTACATAAAAAAGTTTTCCAATTATTTTTCAAGTACCTTAGGGAGGCGGTTTTTTTTCAGTATTACACGATAGTAGTGGGATGACAAACATAAAAATTGTAACTATTCTTAGCCAATGCTACATTCTATCATAAGTAGTTGGTTTTTTTTTTTTTTTTCTTTCCCCTTTTGAATTTTGGATGACTGAAACACACAAATTGCAAATGATCTTAGCCAATAATACAAACTACAATAAGTACCTGCTTTTTTCCCTTAAGAATTCTGGGCTAGTGGTCGATCTGGCTGGCCTGAATTGATCATCCCTACTCTCGAGTCACATACTTTTACATTCTAGGCAACATAAATGCATATCCTTTTGGGGTTGTCTATATGTATTGGCTCTCATTTTAAGTTATAAGCTCATCAGCTCCAATTTTCCTTCCGAATTAATTTTAACGGCAAACCAACTATATAGTAATGTGTTTAACTTTCAGTGGCCAAGAGTGCTGAGTGCAATATCAGACCTGCGTTTCATTTCTATTTTTATGAACTCTGTTAGGATCGACACACACGCACACGATTTACGAGTATAAATAGTAAAGAATAAACACAGAGATATACGTGGTTCCCTAAAGCCGAGTACGTCCACGGAAGCGGCTACTGTTCTTTTATTATCACAGTATGAATTAGGGTTTACAACATAGAGTATTTATACCGACTCTATTCTAATCCTAATCTGGTATTTAGCCTGTATCCCAAAAATACCCATGTACGAACCGTACCGTACCGTGGGAGCGTTGCCCCCCGCACCCCCCAATTACAGATCGCCTGGACCTTCGGCCCAGTCTACTTTCACTGGATCATCAACGATGGGCTAGATGCCATCGCTCCGCTCTGCTCCACTCGTTCCGCTCCGCTACGCTCCGACATCTGGCCTTCTTTCTAGAACTCTATAAGCCACAGTTCTAACAATCTCCACCTTGGCGAATTTACTCTCACCCATTCAAAAGATAACCATCACCATCCAGTAAGTTGGGGGGATGCCTCCCTTTTCCTAGCACCGAGAGACATTAACCAAGTCCAAGTGATACTCAAACTTGTCTGCAATAACCGTCTTTGTCAACATATCAGCTGCATTCTTAGAAGTATGCACCTTTTCCAATATCAAATCACATGCATCAATCAACTCTCTCACCTTGTGAAACCTCACGTCGATATGCTTGGTTCGAGCATGATACACCTGATGCTTTGCCAAATAAATGGCACTCTGACTGTCACAATGCAACTAAACTCCACCTTGATCTATGCCAAGCTCCTTAACAAACCCTTTCAACCACAATGCTTCCTTAGCAACCTCAGTCACCGCCATATACTCAAACTCAATAGTAGATAGAGCCACCAAAGGTTGTACCATGGATCTCCAACAAATAGGCCCACCCACCAGTGTAAACACATAACCAATTGTAGACCTTCTGTCATCCAAACCCCCAGCATAATCCGCATCCACATACCCCACAACTGAAATCTGATCCCGTGGTCTGCCAAACATAATCCCACGATCCGAAGTACCTCTCAAGTATCTGAACATCCACTTGACCGCCTTCCAATGATCTCTGCCTGGATTGGCCATGTACTTGCTGACTGTACTAACTGCATGTGACAAATCGGGTCTCGTACAAACCATTGCATACATTAAGCAACCCACTGCACTCGCATAAGGAACCTTCGACATATCCTCAATTTCTTCATCTGACAGAGGACACTGAGCTGAAGATAATCTGAAACGACTTGCCAATGGAGTGCTGACCAGTTTGGCATTAACCATACTAAACCTCTCCAACACTTTCACCACGTAATTCTTTTGAGATAACCACAACTTACCAGCTGACCTATCTCTGCGAATCTCCATCCCAAGTATCTTCCTAGCCGCTCCCAAATCCTTCATGTCAAACTCTTTACCCAATAAAGACTTTAACCTATTTACCTCAACCATACTCCTTGCAGCAATCAACATATCATCCACATAAAGAAGTAAGAAAATATAGGAACCATCATCAAGACTCTTAACATAAATGCAACAATCATACTCACAGCGTGTGTACCTAATCCGTATCATGAAAGAGTCAAACCTCTTTTACCATTGTCTTGGAGACTATTTCAACCCATAAAGGGACTTCTTCAACTTACAAACAAGATGCTCAGTCTCTAGCTGCTTGAACCCCTCAGGCTGTTCCATGTATATGACTTCCTCTAAATCACCATGGAGGAATGCCGTTTTCACATCCATCTGCTCTTACTCTAGATCATAGCTAGCCACCAATGCCAAGATAATCCTGATTGACATATGCCTCACCATTGGAGAAAAGACCTCATCAAAATCAATTCCCTTCCTCTGTGAATACCCCTTTGCCACTAACCGAGTCTTGAACTTTTCTCTCTCCTTTTCTGTTGCTGCCTCTTTACGCTTGTATACCCACTTACAACCCACTGGCTTCTTTCTCTTGGGCAGTTCTTTCAACTCCCAAGTCTTAATCTTATGCAAAGACTCCATGTCCTACACCATGGCTTCCATCCATCTGTCCATTTCAGAACTCGTGATAGCATCCTGAAAAGTAGATGGATCCCCACTAGTAGTAGTCAATGCATAAGAAACCAAGTCCTCAAACCCATACCTCACCGGTGGCTTGATAGTGCGCTTGGTTCTCCCAGCGGCCAAGTTTTGCTGCTGCTTCTACTGCTGTTGTGGATCAAGCTGTTCATCTAGCTCTGTGTCACCTCTATCAAAACCTTCCAGCTCAATCTGTATGCCCTGCTTTTTGCTACTCACTTCCTCTGACTCAGCTTTTTGAACATTTCGATGTGCCTTAACCATAGAGTCCTCATCAAATACCACATCCCTACTAATCACCACCTTCTTTGTCTCTGGATCCCAAAGCTTGTACCCTTTGACCCCTTTTTCATAACCAAGAAAGATACACTGTCTAGACTTCGCATCAAGCTTTGACCTCTCATCACTGGGAACATGAACATAGGCCGGACATCCAAATATTCTCAACCCTGAGTAGTCAACCTCTTTCTCTGTCCACATCTCCTCAGGTACCTTACCATCCAAAGCAGCACTCGATGACCTGTTTATAACAAGCATGCCATACTCACTGCTTCTGCCCAAAAAACTTTCGGAAGTTCCGCATTCAATCTCAAACACCTTGCCCTGTCTGCAATGGTTCTGTTCATCCTTTCTACCACCCTATTCTGCTGATGTGTCTTTCGAACTGTAAAGTGTCGCTGAATCCCATGTTCCTCACAAAACTTCAGAAAAGGCCCATTCTTGAATTCATTCCCATTATTTGTCCTGAGGCACTTAATCTTTTTCCCTGTCTGGTTTTCCACTTTAACTTTCCACACTCTGAACTTAGCAAAAATTTCAGACTTGTGTTTCATGAAATACATCCAAACTTTCCTCGAAAAATCATCAATAAAGGATAATAAATACAGAGATCCTCCTTTCGAAGCTACCCTCACTGGCCCCCAAACATCTGAATGAACGTAGTTAAGAACTCCCTTCGTTCTGTGAGTTACATTCCTAAACTGCACCTTACATTGTTTCCCCAGAACACAAAACTTGCAGAAATCCAATTTACATGATTTAAACCCTTTCAGCAGATCCCTCTTATGCAGCTCTAACATCCCACGCTCTCCCATATGTCCCAACCGCATATGCCAAAGCATGGTATCATCAGTATCATCCGTTGTAGTGACAGCAGCTCTACCTACAACTGTACTCCCTACCAACCTGTAGATATTTCCAGGAACCTTAGAACCCTTCATAATTACCATGGCACCCTTCGTTACCTTCATAACTCCACCTTCTGTTTTATAACCACAGCCGTTAGAGTCTAAGGTTCCCAACGAAATCAAATTCTTCCTCAATTCTGGAACATATCTAACATCCCCCAAAGTTTTCACAACACCATCAAACATTCTGATCTTTATTGTGCCTATTCCTATGACTTTACACGATGCATCGTTACCCATAAGAACATTACCACAATTCACTGACCTGTAGGTGTTGAACCAATCCTTGTTAAGAGACACGTGAAACAAACATGCTGAATCCAGAATCCACGAATCTGCCATGTCATTCTGACCGGTTGAGACCGAAAGCATATCACCATCATCTGACTCCTGCTCCACAACGTTTGTAGAAATTTATGATCCATCTTTCCACTCCCCTGCCTTTCCCTTCTTCTTCCAGTCAGTTCCCTTTCCCCTCTGCGGACAGTCTTTCTTCATGTGCCCCGGTTCATGACACATGTAACACTTGATTTCAAACGTGCCCTTGGACCTATTCTTTGACTGAGACCTCTCGTGCCCCGAAACTGATTTACCCATTTCCTTCTTCCTACCTCGATCCCCGTACCCCTTAACCACCAGACCTTCACCCTGCAGCGATTCTGTTTGTTGCTTGCATCGATTATATGCCAGAAGGGCTGTAGTGACTTCCTCCGGTTCTAGGGTTTCTTTCCCCCAGAGTAAGGTTGTAACTAGGGTTTTGAGAGAAATCAGTAGTGAACACAATAACATCAGCACTTGGTCTTCCTTCTCAAATTTTACGTCAATCCGTTGCAAGTCGCTCACAACCTGATTGAACGTGTGATATGCTAAATCAAATCAGCACCCTCGGCCATCTTCAACCCAAACAGTTTCTGCTTTAGAAACAGTTTGTTCATCAACGATTTTGACATATACCTGCTCTCCAGTTTAGTCCAGACCCCAGCCGGCGATTCATCACCCAACACGTGATACATGACTTCATCTGCAAGACACAGACGAATCGTACTCACCGCCTTCATCTGGAGTTCTTCCCAATCGTCGTTCGACATGGCTTCTGGCTTCGCCTTCAACCCCTTGTACAAACCCTGCTGCACCAACAGATCCTTTACCCGCTGTTGCCACAATCCAAAATTCAAAGTTCCATCGAACTTCGAAACAGACGAACTCGATGACATCGTTCTTCTATGTGATCTTAAAAACAGCCTGGCTCTGATACCACTTGTTAGGATCGACACACACGCACACAATTTATGAGTATAAACAGTAAAGAATAAACACAGAGATATACGTGGTTCCCCAAAGCCGGGTACATCCACAAGAGCGGCTGCTGTTCTTTTATTATCACAGTATGAGTTAGGGTTTACAACATAGAGTATTTATACCGACTCTATTCTAACCCTAATCTGGTATTTAGTCTGTATCCCAAAAATACCCCTGTACGAACCGTACCGATCTGCGGGGGGGCGTTGCCCCCCACACACCCCCAATTATGGAACGCCTGGGCCTTCGGCCCAATCTACTTTCACTGGATCATCAGCAATGGGCCAGATGCCATCGCTCCGCTCCACTCGTTCCGCTACGCTCCGGCATCTGGCCTTCTTTCTAGAACTCAATGAGCCACAGTTCTAACAAACTCCCTTGGTTTGATTACCGTGGCCATGAAAAAAAAATAGCGCCACTACTTTCCCCTTGTCAAATGAGACAGACATCAAGCTTTTTCTCCGAATCAAGCACTTGATGTCAAGAGATCCATTCCTTTCTTCACTAGAAGAGGGGGAAAATTATAATTACCTACTTAAAGATCGTGCATAACAACTTCTTTTTTACTGCTTTATGCTGCAGAATATAGTTTGGGTTAGGAGGTGTCCACAAAAGCTGATATGTGTAGCTACGGAGTATTGTTACATAATTGAAATGTTCATCGGAAAAAGACCTACTAGTACCTTGTTTACAGAACGTATTAGCCTTCATACCTATGCAAATATGTTTCTTCCTGATCAGGTAACGAAGATCCTTGATCCTCGAATTTTATTAGAAGAGGAAGAGTAGCCAATCGGACCAGGCAAAAGACTACCACAAAGACTGCTAGGCTGGAGGTTTGCCTTGTATCAGTCCCTCAAATTGGACTTTCCTGTTCTGTTGCAGTGCCAAACGAGAGAATGGTGGTGTGTAGTATTAGTATTAATATCCCTTTCTCGCCATTCAAAAAAAAAAAATTGTAATATCAAGATGATTAGGCCCTGAAATGGTGGTGTGTAGTATTAGTATATTAAGATGTTGTCATTGATAGTTGCCGTACCTATATCTGGTCATATTGTTGTGTGCGAGTTTTCTAGACGCTCTATGCACAACTTGTACAAGAGTGAAAATAGACATTTTTGGACACAGACAGGAAATAAGATCTCCCTTTTTAAGGTGGATACAAACTGAGTTGTTTTGCTCAAGTCCTGCTTGACACGGGTCTATTGCGACTATTTGTACATTTAAAAGTGTGTTGCGCGTATTTCAGATGAGTATTTTTAGGTTCTTAGCGTCCATTATCTATTCATTAACAAATGCTGTCACGCCCTCGATTTTCAATATAATAATAAAGGATTTCCCTGAATAAAATCTCACAATTATTCCATACGACATCCCAAAATGATACAATATTTCCATTTCCATAATTTCATTTCAACATCCAAAGTTCCCAAAAAAAATTACATTTTTGGTTCCGAGGCCACAAATTAACATAAATACTGAGTATTGAAAGAAAGTTAAGAGTTTACTATATTCCAAATCAAAAGATTTATAGATAGGGTTAAAAATACATCTTCCAAAAAGATTTACAAAGATGGACAAGTAACTCCTCCACGTTAGCTTTCAAAATGTGCCCACGTCCAAGCATTCGATCGTGCTAGCTACTGCCATGAATTAGTACTTGAAAATGATGGAAGGTTTGAGCTACATTAGCTCAACAGGAAATTCTAATCGAACATTATATACAATAGAAATGCAAGGATGATCAAGGGATAGGAACATAAACAAGGGCAACATTGTAATCAACACTCTTGGCTTATTAACCTCAAAACAACAACTTGACGATCACTGTTTAATTACTCACACTGGAACCATTCCCACCTTTTATGTGTCCAACACCATCTCATCGTATGTGTCTTGAGCCGAACCTCCTGCAGGGCTAATTATGGGACCCCGATCCCCTGCCAAGCACCCACCAAGAAGGTTGGGCCTTGAGTGTTTAATATGAGCATTAGCTCCTGCCGGGCTAATTATGGAACCCCGATATCCCCTGCCAGGCACCAACCCGTCGATAGGCCCTGAATGTTCTCGTTGTGTCGATAAGTGTCCGAAAATCTCGTACTCACATAATGTGTCTATTCATTCCATTCGTGATTTAAGGGATATTCAATGTAAAATTTTACCGAACAAGGGCAAGAGATGCAAGGAAGATCCATGAACTCAACGGATACGATTAATCATGTTATGGAGTGATTTGGAAGTACTTAGAACAAGTTCGAAACGATCAAGGGTCAAAACGATGAAGTTTGGAACAAAGCAGCAAAAACTGTCCATAAGCTATTGGTATTGATACGCCATTTATACAGCCAAAATGGCGTATCGATACAGCATGCAAATCAGAAATTCTGAAGCTTCTGTTTTCTTATAGTATCGATACGGTACGGCAGAAAGCCCGTATCGATACAGTGACGTTTTGAGCAGATTTTCGGGAATTCAACTATAACAACCTTAACAACAACAATAGGCACGATTTCAAGGATAGAAAACATGTCTTTTACATATATTAAGAGATAGAATCCCTACCTCGAAGTCGAAGTACGAAACCCAAGAAGTTACGAGCCCTACCTTCCGAAAACCATGATCCAACCGGAATACGACTTTCCCAAGCTCAAACTAGCGACATACGAGTCACAATACGCACAGGGATGAAAGATTGAAGGTTGTATTGAGTGGGTTTTGAGTTGTTAGAGTGAAATTTGGAGAGAAAGTAAGAGAGAGGGAGAGAGCCGAGAGATGAGAGAAAGAGGCGTGGGGGGTGGGGGAGAAAAATGATCTCCTACTCTCTCACCCTCAAATATATACTCACTTATATGTAAACTACACATTGTACCCTTTCACAATCAATTCTATCACTTTGGCCCCAAATCACATAAACACTAATATTCCAAAGTTTCCATTTTCCTCAATGATAAACATTTAAAGTTAAATAAATTAAATACAGGTCTCTACAAATGCAAATTAAAGAAGTTGCAATGGTTGAAAGCACCAAAAAGCAAAAAGCAGTATTTTGAAAGCGTACTTGAACGAGCAACCGGTTAATTTAATTGCCTTGCCGAAATAAAGTCACATTGTTTCCGCTTTTGGATTTCAGGCTTTGTTTAATGAAATGGCTGGGCTTTTGTAAGCTCCTTCTGATCATTGATGGATCACCAAGACTCGTAGAAGTTGATTCCTAAATCACCGCAGGGATGGACTGAGGGCTGCTAAATTAGGGACTATCTGTTTGATTTGTGAAGCCTGATTCAGTCTTGGTTTGCCATTTCGCTAACTATTATGATATTGTTTGGGCAATTCTACGATACTACGGCCGACTCACTCTAGTGCTATAGAAGACTACAGAGCAAAGAGAGCAACATATAAAAAAGTCAGAAAAGAAACTAAGCCAAAATAAGCTGAAAATCTTGGCTTATTTTATTTTACAAGGAAACTTTTTGAGAATTTGGTTCACTATCTTTTTTACTTCAACTCTCTCGTGAAGACTCATCAAATATGAGAAAGCAAATAATAAACAAGAAAGTTTATGCAAAATCGAGCCAGTGGAAAGACCTAATAGCGAGTCAAGTCGTCGATAATCTTTTACCAAACGTTTATTCAAAAAATAGGTGAGCCAACCCTATGAAGAGATTTTTCCATGACAATAAAGTGATAATGAAACCTGGGCATGGCATGGCCACACACATGAGACAGGACACAACAATTACTTGACTTGGCTCAATCATTTTTCCAAATTGAAATCAGCTTCTCTACATACCTGATCCGTCCATTCCCCTTTAAACTCCCATTTAGTGCACCCAAAGCGAGTCCACAACAATGATCCAAACGGTTCATCTCAAAGAACTTGGAACGAAGAACATGTGTGCAAAATGTCCGGCAAATTCACACTAACTTTAGTTTGAACTTAGAAACAGACCATTTCACAAAATAAAATGCAACTTGTTCACACACCTATCGCTATCCGATCAAACTAATTTTCAACAGCTTTATGCTTCATGATCGATTCTACGAGATGAGCAGTACAAATTATTGTTGTGGGCCCATAACAAACCCACAAAATAAAAGTAGGGAGGGATGAGGTATATACGTAAAGGAACTGATCCTCAAGAAACATCGTCTGTGTCACTGTTTCAATGCAGCCTCTCTCTATATATCTTGGATGTCATTTTGGGTAGAAGCTCACCACAATCTTTTCCCCTCCATATTTTTTTCGCACCAAAATAATGCTTCCATTAATTCATAGGCTAGAAAGTGCAATGTCTATCTTCTGTTTGGTTTTAACATTTTTCACTGTGGCCACAAGCAGCACCACTGCTTTTCCCATGTCAAAAGAGACAGACCGTCAAGCTTTACTGGCAATTAAGGATCTTATACCAGGAGATACTTTCCTCATTTTCAGCTCATGGAATACTTCTATCCACTTCTGCAAGTGGGAAGGTGTCACGTGCGGTCGTAAGAATCTGGCGCTGACCATCCTGAACTCGTCATCCTAGGAACTGGTGGGTTCACTATCCCCTTCCAAAGGGAACCATACTGTTCTTACGACGATTGATCTTGGCGACAACAACTTCCATGGCACCATCCCCGAAGAAATCATAAGGTTGTTTCGCCTACAACAACTTATTCTTACTAATAATTCATTTGAAGGCAAATTACCTGCCAATATGACTCGTTGGTCGAACATCAAAGAAATAAATCTAATTAACAACCACCTAGGAGGCGAAATGCCTGTTGTGGTGAGCTCTTGTTTGTCTATTTTTGTAGATAGTCGATGATCGACTAAGGAATTGTAGTGTGTGCTGGAAATGTGGTGTTTGTGGTGGTGGAGTTTGGTTCCTTACCGTGTTTCAGGACTTCTCTGGAAGCAAACTTAATGAAGTGAATGGAAATGAAAGAAGAATAACAAAATGGACTTTATTATTCTTCAAAGTAAAAGTCAGTCGACTGTGAGAACACAATCGATTGGACGGTTAAGTTACAAGCTACTCCTAGAGCGAGAAAAGTAAAGTACAGATAAAAAGTAGAAGCCTTTGGGCGATTGAGTGGGGGGGTTCAAATCGTCTTCAACTTTAGTATTTATAGGTTGCCACTTCGACTTGAATTTCAAACTGGGCAGAGTTCCCTCTCTAAATTTGAATCAAGCGGTTGTTGTATTTCCCTCTTCTCATCCATGATCTCTGAGCAGACGGTTACTTCACACGATCTCATGTTGTATTAGAAACTGATCCCAACACACGTTCTCTGGATAGATTGTGTTTGATTTCAACTTCCTTCATCAACCGCTACACGTGTTGCTCATTTGTAACTTGTTCGTGGACACATGTCCTGCATTTAAAAACTCTAACCGTCGACTAGTCCATTTGATTCTGTAATATTTAATTAGGTGTGATCAAAACGTGTCCCAACTTAGTCTAGTCGATTCACGTTGACAAATTTATGGTGTAAACATTGCCCCCCTATTTACTTGAGTTAAGAATTTAACTTAAGTAAATATTCTCTGAAGAACCAACGCCTATATAAAGCAAGGTACTTTGAATTTCTAGGGCACAGAACTTTTCACACTGAGCTTTTGTACTACACTTCCATGGCTTCGAAGACGAAATCGAAAGCACTTGTTGTTTCCCACGAAGACTTAGTTATGGAATCGGGACTAGAAACTGTTCCTCGATTCCCAGCTTCGTTTCGTGACAAATCGAGTCGGAACGTACAAGCTCTGATTCCTGACGAGAACTCTAGCTCCCTTTGCATGTTGGGTCCAGTGTTTCCGTCAACTATAGCAGATGATATCTCGTCGGTTTATCCTGTAGTAGAGCGAGATCCGCTTTTACTTCAACACTCGTCGCTCGAATGGTCCGGTTGGGGTAAGAATTCTTATCTTCGCTCTTGGCCCTGTAATGTTGAAGTAGAATGGGCCGATTGGGTAAAGCGTATGACAAAGTTTCTTCATGGTGATTGGGAGAAAATGGGGATTCGTGAAACTATTGAGCTTTCTTAGTTTCCTTTGGAAATGAATTCTGAACTTATAGCCGCTGCGGCCTGTTTCTGGTCTAAATCGTCCAACGCCTTGATTTTACATTGTGGGTTATTGTCCCCAACTGTGTTGGATATTTCTCATTTAACTGGCCTTTCTTCATTAGGCCGTGAAGTGAATGCTCTTCTTTCCCCTGAACCGTATGATCCATTATTTACCATACCATCATCTAGGGTGAGCTATTCAAAATGGTTGAAAACCTATTTCAACGTTAAATCTTCTGCACCTAGCTTTCATGAGAAAATTGCATTTTACCTTTTTTGGATCTGTAAATTCCTCATGGCAGTTCCTGGTCTAAGGGTTACTAAAGAATATCTTAATTTGGCCGTCTGCTTGGCTTAGGTGAAAAAATTAGCTTTAGCTCCCTTTGTTCTTGGATCTTTATACAAAGGGATATTTACCTTTGTGGATAAAAAGATAGCGGACTCTTGTGGTGGTCCCTTTTGGATTTTTCAGGCTTGGCTATATGCATATTTTCCTCAGCTGAAACCTAAGTCAAATTATCCCCTTAGGATTGATGAGACTTACAAGGCATGTCGTAGTTATGCTGAATATTTTTTGGGTTTTCAAACTGATATGGAAGAAACCTCCTTTCAAAGGTATTTCACTTTTTTCTATGAGGACAAAAAGGAAAATTGGCCTGTCTTCAATCCATTTGACAAGTTTGAATATGCCTCCAAGCGATTAAAGCCATGTTTTGAGGATATTCCTACAGCTTCACCTCAGCTTATGACGAAGATGATAGAATCTAAACGGTTGTTTTGGGCTAGTATTCTCCTTCCTAGGCTAATTCCAGTTGGCTTTGCCCTGAACAACACTCCTTTTGGGAATTGTAGTTATGAGAACTACTCCCCTTGTCAGTTTGCCCGACAATTTGGTTTGATACAAGGCATTCCAATGCCTTTTGTTCATCCAGTAATTGTTGAAATGGCCTCTAGCAGGCCTTCGATTAAGCTGAAAGACTCTGAAATGATCTCTCTGATGATCAGTAACTTCCACCAACGTGTGAGAGCTTTTCAGCTTCTTGATTTCAAGGTCTGTTATGAGACCTCTGCTGCCTTTGAAGAATGGTGGGCAGTTGTGAAAGTGCTTTATTTTAACTCACCCATCTCTGACTGTCTTTATAGACTTGATCGTGAATACAAGGATCTTCAAGATAAAGCTGGTAATACTCTTGACTTTTTAGTAGTCAATTTTGATTATCATATTTTGTTATTGATATCAGTTTATTCAACAGACAAAATGGCTCAACTTTCTGATGAAACATCCAAAGCAATTGTTCCTCAACCAAAGACAATTATTCCTTCATCTTCTACTCCAAGTAAAAATACCAGGAAAAGAAAGGAACAAGCTATTAAGGATATAGAGTCAGAACCCAAGAAGAAAACTTCTCGAACCAAGAGTGATTCAAATCCCAAGACTGCGAAGAATCTTTCTACTTCGACCAGTGCTTCGCTATCTTCCGTATATAGAAGAATTGCCCCAAGCGTAGGGCTAATCAGTCGGTTGAAGCATAATAAACCGGAGAAGTCCGGGATCGTACCCAAGGGAATTAGTTCATGGCTCGCCTCGGATTGTTAGATGCAAGTAGGGTTTTCGACTTTTAGCCAGTCAACTTGGTTTTACTTTGAACGGTAGAATTAAAATGGCTAAATTAAGAATTAATTAACTAGGAAAATATAGGGGTAGGTCTAGGAATCCTAGCATTCACGACTCGGGCTAAGTCGCACTTTTCACCAATTTACGCGATTTAAAATACACAATTGTAGGTATTTAAACCGGGAAAAAAGAGATTCGATTATTAAGCTAGCTCTAGAATTCGTTCGATAACCACCTCGAGCGTCAGAGCTCTAAGCATCATGTGTGGTGAGTAGGCGAGGCTCTCACCTACACATGATCAAAGAGGTTAACACCTCGGCGATATACCAAACAAATCTGAGCCCCACTTTGATTTTCAAACCTAAAAATTGAAGCTTTATCGATGAAAAATACGATTTTCGCCCAAGTCATGGGATGCTAATCATCCCATGACCTAACCCGTAAAACTACTCACACATATCTAGAGAGATATGAGCAAGCAAAAATCTACTAAACATAAATGAAATGCAAGACTAGAAGAAACTTAGCTTAAAAGATAGATCGAGAACTAAGGAACAACTTTAATTAAAGCAACTATGTCAAAAACTAACTAAATAAGGCAGAAATTAAAGTATTCAAGAGCTGAAAATGAAGAACAAGTAAGAACAATACCCAAAAAGCAAATTGAATCTAAGCTAGATCTAGAAAAGTGTGCAAAAACGTTCTGTCATTATCATTACATCACGCCTTTTTATTCCCCGCTCGGAATATACCCTAAAGATGCTTCGAAGATGCTTCAATAATGGCCTCGGTACCGATAGCCAGCCCTTACATCACTAAGATAGGCCGTCGGTACCGATTGAACAAATAGGCTCCAATCGATCGCGAAGGGGTTAAGTACGGGCCGGGGCTAAACTCTCGGTACCGATTGAAGCTTTGAGCTTCGATCGATCGCCCCGTCTTATCAGTTCTGAAGCTTTGAAAGTTGTTCAACCCTTGGCCACGGCTTGGCCACTCCTTGGCCATAGCTTGGCTATGCTTGATTCTGCCCGGGCCACAGCTTGGCCACGCCTTGGCTTTGGCTGTCGGCCTCCTCTGCCCGGGCTGCAAAGTTTCTGCTCGAGCTGTGGCCTCCTCTGCCCGGGCTGAACTTCTCGCTTTGGCTCTGCTCAGCCTTGACGTCGGGTAACTTTTGCCTGAGCTCTGCCTGAGCTGCGCTTTGGCCTTTAAAAGCTTTTATTAGGCGATTCACCTACAAAACAAAACAAACGCAATCTACGAGACAACTAAGTTAAAAACAAATAATTAAAGAGTAAATTAAACTAAACCTAGACACTAGCGCACCCTCTCATTACATTTCCGGGTGCTTATCACGCCCCCCAACTTAGGGTTTGCTAGTCCCTAGCGAACAAAATAAAACGAACAAAATAAAACGAACTTGAAAACAAGCTACTATGCAATCTTTCCGAGATTCACAACTTAGAACATGCTCCACATTATCACCTAGCAAGAGTTCAATCATTCCAGCTTTTTATTTCATTTCTCCAACTCACAGTTTCAGCCTCCAATTAAACAGGCTAAGTAACAAGCAGGTTAATGAGCAAGCTAAAAAGGCTTGTGTCCTCGAACAAAGGTAGGATACGGGACACAAGACCTTGCGAATTCAGACGAAACCATATCCACCGAAGCAGTGCTTGACAAACAGGCATTAGTGAACAAGAAATACTATGCCTCAAGAAACTACAGCACTTTATTCAACAGAATTAAACGCAAGCAGATGAAATTTGGATAACGAAAGGAAAACATGCCATAAGCTAATTATGCAAATATCAAACAGTCAATCATAAAGGAATCCAAGCGCGCAAAAGATCAACTAAGGTCTTTTTAAGCTTTTAATGACCGTGGTTTCAAAGAACAGGTTAGTCAAAATAGGCGACGGTCTTTTTTCTAGCTTGGTTAATCTACCCTAGTGACCGCCGCCAACAATTAAAAGAACCAAGTCAAGGCCAAACAGGCCAAACCAATAAACCAACTACTAACTAGCAATGTACCAACTATGCTACGGAATGAAATGACAAGAAACAAAATAAACTAAGGGATAGGATAGTTGGCATGTCAACCAACCAAGACCCCGACCAAGTAAGGGGAATTTCTAAAGCCACCGACCCAGCACACCACCACCACATGTCATCACCTCATCCTTCCTCCTCATCATCATCCAGCTCCTCTTCCTCCCCAAAATCATCACTCACTTCTGGCGCAATGTCTTGTTCTGGTACGAACTTCTCCCCATATTGACGTTCAAGAACCGAAGATTGCCAAGCCACCTCTTTCTTAAGCTGTGATTGCTCCCTCAGAATCTGTCTCCTTTCCACTTTCCCTTTCCTCAAGCTCTTGATAATAGAGATGTTCTGGCAACAGAGTAGCCTAATCCATGTACTCTGTTTGGATTTCTTTGAAGGTACAGTAGTCAAATAGCTGCCAGAACCCAAAATTTTAGCCTCGGCTGCTCGAGCTTGTGAAATACTCTTCATGTCAAAAGTGTCGGTCATTGGTCCCGGCTCAAGATCCTCCACCTCTTCATATTCCTCGCCCCGTACCCCTTGTTCCTTGCACAGCGTAGTGATCATACATGGAAATGGCATACGAGCTGTAGATAAGGTATCATTCTTGAAATCTATCAGCTGAGTAAAAATGAATAAAGCCCAATCCACTACGACATCCTTTGCAGCAAACGCATACAACAACTCCCCACTCTTCCTAGTTGGCTTATGCTCAGCCCCTCTCGGATAAATATTGTAGTGCAGCACTTTGTTCAAAAATCGATACGACCCTTTAAACTTCCCGGGCACATGGGGGAGTTCAGCCTCAGACATATCCAAATACAGCTCTTTGTTTATGACCCCTAAATCAATTTGCATGCCTTCAATCGGATAAGTAACAGATTCGGGAGTTGGACGAGTGATTTTCAAATAACGGGCTATATCATTGGGCGTGATTACAATATCTATGTTGGCAACCCTAGAAGTAATAGCAGCATTGGGACTATTTCCCCAGTCACCCACAGGCACTTTCAATTTCTTATAAAATTCAACAACTAACTTCTTATTATAACCCTCTAATTTTTCAGTCCAGAAAGTAAAACCTTTTCGCATGATAATGCGGAGCCCGAGATGTTCCTTCCCCAAAGCTTCAGCAGCCACCTGCCTCTCATTCTTGAATTTCCGCTTGTCCATGCTCGCTTCCCAATTCCTTTGTTTATCTGCTACCATTTCCTGTGGGGTTCGTCTCCTTTTCCGAGTTCGAACACCCGCCATTCCCCCGGCCTGATTTCCCTCCTCATCTGACTCAGGCAAGAAATCATCATCATGTTCCTCTTCAATTTCGGGTTGAGAAGAGGTTGCCCGATGCGCGGTCTTTTTGATTCTCGGCATTGAAAGCAAAAAGGGTTTGGGTTTATTTTTTTGGTATTTTCGGATTTTTGGCTAGGGTTTATGGGGTTTATGAATTTTTGAGTAACATGGGTGAATGCATGGTCAAAATATGGTGGGGGTTGGAAATATATGGGAATAATAGGAAAGAAATTCGGATTATTGGGTAGAAAGGTTGAAATTTCGAATTTGAGAGAGAAGAGATGGGTTTACCTTGATTTTTGGCTTGAAACTTGAAATTGGTGGATGATTCTTGCTGAATACTTGAAGATGTTGAAGGATTAGTGGTTTTGTGGAAGAATATGGGAGATTTGGTGGAGGAATTGAGGGTTTGGGGTTAGGGTTTTAAGGATTTTTGGTGGGTTAATGGAAGAAAAGAAGAGAGAGAGTCGGGTTCAGAAGTTTGGAATGGGGTTTGGAAGTTTGGCCGTGCTTTGATCTGTGTCTTCAGTTCTGATAAGACTTCGGTACCGATTGGACCCCTTAACTTCAATCGATCGCGAGGAGCTTAACTGTCCCAGCCGATATTGATCTCGGTACCGATTGAAACTATATTGTTCGATCGATCGCGATGAGGTTAGCTGTCTCAAGAGATAACAATCTCGGTATCGATTGAATGGTTTTACTCCAATCGATCGCGATGCAATTAACTCAGAAATCTTGCTTTCCTTCAATTCGATCCCCAGAACTTCCAACAACTTCAGATAACACCCCCAAAACTCCTTTGCACAATGAACACTTACCCAAAACAACCCTCCAAACACCGGTTACCTAGGTTAAACAACGAACGGAAAAATACAGGCTGCAACATAGGACTAGGTGACACATATGTGGTATGATCATGCAAAGAATGCCTTGTATCCTTTCCTAAGTGCGCTTTGGATTCCAAAATGATTGAAAATCGACATTTAAACACAATTAGACATGAACATGCGATTATTCACCTAACTACAAGCATTTTATTGAAGAAGTGGGGATATGGGCCAAAGCTTGCTCGAGAACTTGCTCAAAACTTAACCAATTCAACTTTCAACTAAGCATGCGAATCAAGAAGTACAAAATTTCTTAGGATTGCTTCGAATTCTTGCCAACTACCAATGATTGAGCATGTAACAAGTCATGAACAAAACTCGAAACCATGATAAAAGGAAAGATTTGCAAGTAAAAACCTTTATTAATTTTTGAAAATTTTTGATTTTTCCCATTTTTTTTTGGATTTTCAATTTCTATTGTTTTTGAATTTTCAAAATTTAACATAAAACACAAAAATCAAACAAAAATCACATAAATAGCACATAAGCTAACCCCTCCCCCCAACTTAAAGCGATGCTATGCCCTCATAGCATTAGGAACAAGAGCGAAGAAAGGAAGAGTGCGCGAATGTACCGTCCAAGGGGAATGTCAACCCCTAAATACCTCGACCAAGTTGGAGGATTTTATGTCAATGTTCTGCTCCAGCCAGATTAGATGCTTCCAAGGTTTACTCCTTCGGTTCTACCAACTCGGAACCATAGCTAGTCACACAGGGCCATATCCAAAGCTTTATCGGACTAACAACCGCGGCACTTAGCCGCACCCATGCTTAGGGCTCCTGAATGCCTCACTCACTCCGGCTTTAGACCCAATCCACCAAGGCTGGTGTGGTAGCATATAAACCCTGCAGAAGACTTAAGAGAACGACCTTCCACAAAACAAATGACATTAGAACCACCGGCCCGTGTTATCCGGCTTCAAACTAAACCAAAATGAAAAGACAGAACATAAAGAAAACACAAAAATAAATGAAAACATGCAACACAAAATGAAATGCACCACCCGATCATCACGCGATCACACGAGTCATACTTTTCTTCCTATTTCCTACCGGTGGGGGTAAGTAATAGGTGGCTATACTAGACCGTTGAACATGTGTTATGCTAGCGCCCGTAATAAAATCTATCGCTCGACCTCGCCAAACAACTAAGTTCAGCGTCCCCTAGGATCAAAAACAAGCAAGGACAAGATACAACCTAGCGTGCACTCCAGGTAATATCATCCCTCACTCACAGACCTAAGTTGCCTCCGATTAGGGGCAATCGCGGAGAGCATGGATCATTAACGATAGACTATTACCAAGAAGAACTAATGAAAGCCCTTGTTACACTAACACATTGGTGATATCTTTTCATGTGAGGTCTCCAAGATTTTATTTGATGCAAACATAAAACAAAACATGCAAAGCTAAGCAAAAGAGAACAAAGCAAGAAAGAAAAGCAAATATGTACAGTATATACAAATTTAATATCAGAACTCGGAGCGTCAAAGTCACAGCTAGACTCCGCCAAACAATGAAGTTCAGCGTCCCCTAAGATCGTAACCAGGCAAGCAACAAGATAGAGCCAAGTGCGCTAGCACGGGAGTATCAAGGCCTAACCTAAGGATCCCTATCGCCCCCGTTGGGGCTAATCTGGAAGGCGTGAGTGGTTTACTGTGAATTACTCCTATCAGAAGAGCTAACTAAAGCCCTATGTCACTGATATTAAATGATTTGCCCTTCGAACCGGAGCTGGGCACACGATCCTTTTTTTAGTAGCGGCGTGCGGAGCTACATATACCCAAGTCAATGGTGGGTACCCCCTACCCGGGGGCCGGGTCCGACAAACAGTTAAGTTCAGCGGTTACGCTTGCGCTCCCCGTGCAATTTAATTCAAAACAAACTATCAAGCAAGGCCATCCGCGTAAGCAGGATCGACCAAATCTTCATCGGGCTCTCCAACTTCAAAACCTCCAAGAAAATGCTTAAGCCTTTGGCCATTCACCTTAAAAGAGGACCCATTGTTCATGTTTTCTACTTCTATTGCCCCATGAGGGAAAACGGTTTTGACAACATAAGGACCGGCCCAACGTGACCGCAATTTACCGGGGTGAAGATGCAACCGAGAGTTATACAACAAGACTTTTTGGCCCGGTTCAAAGTTTTTAATCACAATTCTCTTATCATGCTTCTCTTTGATTTTAGACTTATAAGCAATAGAGTGGTCATAAGCATTATACCTCATCTCCTCAAGTTCTGTCAATTGAAGCTTTCGGTGAGCGCCCGCAAGAGGTAAATTGAAATTAAGCTTCTTGATCGCCCAATACGCTTTGTGTTCAAGTTCAACCGGCAAATGGCAAGCTTTCCCATAAACGAGCCGATAAGGAGACATACCCAAGATAGTCTTGTAAGCAGTACGGTAAGCCCACAAAGCATCGACCAAGCGAGTTGACCAATCCTTGCGGGTAGGATTAACCGTCTTCTCCAAGATGTTCTTGATCTCTCGATTCGCTAGCTCCGCTTGACCATTTGTTTGAGGATGATAGGCCATTGAAACCTTATGAATAATTGAATACTTCCTCATCAAAGCAGCAACAGACCGGTTGCAAAAGTGAGACCCTTGATCACTAATTATAGCCCTTGGCATCCCAAATCTCGATAAAATATTGTCCCTCAGAAATTCAACCACCACTGAATGATCATTCGTGCGTGTAGGAATCGCCTCTACCCATTTAGAAACATAGTCAACCGCTAACAGAATGTAGAGGTAACCGAAAGACGAAGGGAAAGGGCCCATGAAATCAATACCCCAGCAATCGAAGACTTCAATGATGATTATCGGAGTAAGAGGCATCTCATTTCTTTGAGTAACACACCCTAATAGTTGACAACGAGCACAACTCCGGCAAAAGGCAAAAGTATCCTTGTACAAGTGCGGCCAATAAAATCCACATTGCAAAATCTTGGCGGCGGTCTTCTTGAATGAGAAATGACCCCCACAAGCCTCCGTATGACAAAATTTAATCACGCTTTGTTGCTCAGATTCGGGAACACAACGACGAATAAGTTGGTCGGCGCAATACTTAAAAAGGTATGGATCATCAAAGGAGAACCTCTTCACCTCGGATAGAAAACGGCGCCTTTCTTGAGCATTCCAATGAGGCGGAGTCAAACCCGTCACCAAATAGTTCACGATATCCGCATACCATGGAGTTGTAGAGATTCCAAACAATTGCTCATCCGGAAAAGAGTCCACGATAGGAAGATTCGGTGTAGGATCCTCAAACTGTAGCCTCGATAAATGATCGGCTACCACATTTTCAACACCCTTCTTGTCCTTGATAGTCAAATTGAACTCTTGAAGAAGAAGAATCCATCGGATCAAGCGGGCTTTAGCATCTTGCTTTGTAAGGAGATATTTGAGAGCGGAGTGATCCGTGTACACAATGATAGGAGCGCCACCAATTAGATAAGACCGGAATTTATCCAGAGCGAACACCACCGCAAGTAACTCTTTCTCCGTGGTTGTATAATTCACTTGAGCGTCATTCAAGGTTTTGCTCGCATAATGAATCACATAAGGATGCTTGTCCTTTCTTTGCCCCAAAACGGCTCCCACAGCATAATCACTTGCATCACACATAAGCTCGAAAGGTAAGCTCCAATCCGGTGGTTGCACAATAGGAGGGGTGGTAAGACTAGCCTTCAACTTAACAAACGCTTGTTCGCATGCGGGGGACCACTCGAAAGGTACGTCTTTAGCAAGAAGTTGGCACAAGGGTCGAGAAATAGCACTAAAGTCCTTGATGAATCGTCGATAGAATCCGGCGTGCCCGAGAAATGAACGGATGTCCTTTACACACTTTGGAGTCGGGAGATTGGAAATGAGATCGATCTTTGCCTTATCCACCGCGATACCATCCGATGATACAATATGACCCAAAACAATTCCTTGAGTGACCATGAAATGACACTTTTCCCAATTCAGCACCAAATTCTTCTCTTCACATCTTATCAAAACTTTTTCTAAGTTGGCCAAGCATGACTCGAACGAGTCGCCAAACACAGAAAAATCATCCATGAAAACCTCTAATATCTTCTCAACCATATCACTAAAAATCCCCATCATGCATCGTGAGAAAGTCCCCGGAGCGTTGCATAACCCAAACGGCATCCGATGATAAGCAAAAGTTCCGAAGGGGCAAGTGAATGTCGTCTTCTCTTGGTCTTCTAGAGCAACTTCGATCTGATTGTACCCAGAGTATCCATCCAAGAAACAATAGAATGCATGTCCAGCTATCCTCTCCAAGATCTGATCGATAAAAGGCAAGGGAAAGTGATCTTTTCGGGTACTTGCGTTGAGCTTTCGATAATCAATACACACCCTCCATCCCGTCTAAACACGAGTTGGTACAAGCTCATTCTCCTCATTGCGCACAACAGTTACTCCAGATTTCTTTGGTACGACCTGAACTGGACTCACCCATTTACTATCAGCTATGGGATAAATGATACCCACATCGAGCAACTTTAAGACTTCCGCTCGGACCACATCTTTCATAATCGGATTCAGACGACGTTGGGGTTGACGAGACGGCTTGACATTATCCTCCAAAGCAATATGGTGAGAGCACAAAGTAGCATCAATCCCTTTAATATCCGCAATGGTCCACCCGATAGCCTTCTTATGCCTCCTTAATGAATCAAGCAATTTTTCCTCCCGAGAATTCCCAAGAGAAGAAGAAATAACCACAGGATAAGTCTCATGATCCCCAAGAAAAGCATATTTCAACGTGTCGGGCAAAGGCTTCAATTCCAGCTTCGGTGGCTCAATACTAGATGGTAGAACTTTCTTCTCAAGTGGGGGAAGCTCTTCGAATTCATCGCACTTTGGGACCCAAGAATGCATAGCACACGCTTCATCTTCCTCATTGAGCAATGATAATAAATAATTCACCTCAGAAGACTCAAGAAATTCGGCCTCTTCGGTGGTAAGAGCAACTTCCAAAGGATCGCTATAAAGCAACTCATCTACGTGTTCCTCCACAAGAGTATCAATAAAACTTATTTCATTGACGTTCTCATCATCCCCATTTGACTGCCTACATAAAGACATGACTTTCCATCTTCATGTTACCGAAAGTCATATAAGAAGTCCATTTCGACAGTTAATAATAGCATCTGCGGTTGCTAAGAAGGGCCTCCCGAGAATAACCGGAGTAGAAGTAGCCAAGAATCATTTGGATTAGTGTCAAGAATCACAAAATCCACTGGATAGACGAATTGACCAACTTGAACTAGAACGTCCTCCACTACTC